>JARACY010000594.1:0-85587 GCA_029255725.1 Scrobipalpa atriplicella
CGAAAAATAGCTCGACAACCTAGCATAGAAGAAGACGCAATGTTTATAAGAAAGACGATTGAAGAAATTGA
This sequence comes from Scrobipalpa atriplicella, assembly GCA_029255725.1. Taxonomy (NCBI): domain Eukaryota; kingdom Metazoa; phylum Arthropoda; class Insecta; order Lepidoptera; family Gelechiidae; genus Scrobipalpa; species Scrobipalpa atriplicella. The sequence continues at coordinate 72 of JARACY010000594.1, forward strand.
AAGAGGAAGTTCTAGTCGCTATAAAGAAGAGGTGGAATATGAATCTGAGAAACAAGAACGAGATATAAAAATTATAGATGAGAGAGAAGTTCCATCGACCAGTAGAGGATTTATCAGAAGAAATTCAAAACCAAGTGATATTTACAAAGAAATAGCAAAAGACGAGGATGAAGGTAAAGACGAAAATAAACGCAAAGAAGCTGATAAACCTAATGGAAAAAAGAAATCCAAATCTAGAGCGAGATTAGAACGAGAACAATCGAAGCCATCAGAAACGGATACAGAGCCCGAAGTAGATACAGTCACTGTAGAAATTCCTAGAAGAAGAAAAAGACCGAGAAGACCTTCAGAAAGACCAAGAACTCCACCAACATCTCTACATTCAGATTCAGAAGGAGAAGTAAACAAATTATATTTTCTTGATAAATTAAAGTGATTCAGCTAATTGTGAGAGTTAAAGTGATGTAGCTAATTGTAAACTATTTTCAGGTATTTGTTCTGAAATTAAAATCCCCTGAACCTCGTGATGGTTCGCCAGAAGTAATAGTTAAAACTACTAGAAAAATATTTTCACCGGTCGTCCGCAGCGGGGAATCAGTACCAAGCGCAGTCATACCTCTTGACGTTGAAGATTTAGCTGGAGTGACTACTGCTGAACCTACTTCTCAGAACAACGTTAGCAAAAAGCGCTCAGATAGGAAAGAAAAAGCGAAGCAGGAAAGGCAAGAAATATATGCTCGATCAAAGAGTTCTGGAGACCTTCAGGACAATGAAGAGCAGAGACCAAGGTCAAGACCTCCACTACCGTTATCTCCTTCTTCACAAAGGAAACCTCAACCAAAAGAGACAGCACCATCTATACGAATCATGATACAGAGGTATAATATGAAGATTAATGAAGAAGGTAAAATATTTATTAATCTACTATCAATTTACGAAAATAATATAATCTACGATTCTTATTTTGTAGCCATTAATTCGGTCAAATTGTGTTCCAGGGCACACATCACCAAATAGCAGTGGAGCATCCTCACCAGCTTGGCGATCACCTGCTTCTGAAAGAAGAAGACCTCCCGATATGCCAGTAGGAGTTAACATTAGGTACCTATTTCTTTTGTAAAGCCCATCTAGCCTGAATTTTAAATGAGAAGACCATAACTTTAATCTTTATAATTATATCGTTGCAGAAACAACCCATTTTTGGAAAGGGAAGTCCAGAAGTCAGCAAGTGCTTGTCAACTATCTAGGCGAGACCAAACGTCTACAGAGAAAAAGCTTGCTCCATCTTTAACTCAGGGCTTGGACGGAGTCTTGAAATCTCACAGCGCAAACGCTTTACATCCTGAGAAAAAGTTGGAGTCACCTTTACCACAAAAGAAAAAGATCGAGGAAAGTCAAGAGACAATTAAATGTACTGCAAACACAGCAAGTACGGATACAATCGTACCAGACTTGACCAGAAATTTACCAAATTTTGACGATATGGAGCCATTACCAGTAATGCGTCAGATGTCTGACACGATAGTGCCTACAATATCCCGATTCATATCAGCTAACCCTGGTTTTGAGAGGTCTATATCTTCGTCTGAGCCAACTACGCAGCAGTGTAATGCGATGGAGAATGAGGCAGCGATGCGGCTGTCAGAAAGAGCAGCCAGGATACGAGCGGCGAGAGAGAGGTTCCTGTCTTCTCCAGCTGCGCAGATGAGGAAAGATGGTACCAGTTCCACCAGCGATTTAAGGCCTGGTGACAGGTGAGCATAGCCGTTTGGTTATATAAAAAATATTAAAAAAAATTGCTGACCAAACTTTTGAGTATGAATTAAGCAATTATTTATAATTAAAAAAAAAACATCCAGAACCTTTCATCGAGGCAATCTTGTATTATAAGTAATTAAATGTTTTGGTTTCTATAGTTGAAGTTTTTGTATCTGCTTTTCTCCCTAGGTCCAGCAGAATAAGCTGCGAGAGTGACGTCACAGAATCCCAAGGGTCCACCAATCAGGAGTCAGGGTTGGGGCGTAGTGCTTCAACCGGCATGGTCAATGTTGATAGAGAGGCTTGGCAGAGAGTCACTGAAGGTAACGTTCATAGATACTATAAGCCAAAGTTAAAGGCCGTTATTTTTTTGTTTTGTAAAATACAACAAACTAACCGAAGCTGACCCCCTCAAAGCTAGTGGTAGCTTGGTCCCTTAGGTCATTTTATTTTGCCCTAAACTCCTGAAAAAATACAACATAAACGATAGGGCGTGTTCGTAGCTTAAAATATGATCCTAGAAATTTGACAAAGTATCAATTTTAAATTTGTTTCCAGGCAATCGTCGCGAAGGCCGATCTCGGTCCCGCTTCAGCCTCGCGCGTCTGGCGGCCAAACTGCGGCGAAAAGAAGACAGTGCTGTGTCCAAGTTATGTCGGCAGAGCTTACTGGTGCAACTTAGAAAGCAATGAGACAATAAACCACCACCACCAGTGATGGCCATTTTAATGGCTAAACTGCTTCATAAGGACAAAAGTGCAGTATCCAAACTATATCAGGAATCATCGGGAATCAGAACCGAAGTCGCAAGGCGCAACTATCATCTGCACAAGTGAGGCATTCCTGTTGTGATTGTGGCGACTCAGCGCAGACAGCACATCGTGGAGGACTGCCCTGCTAAAAGATTCCGCGCCGGATTCGAGGAGCTACACCTGCTGACATCGGAGGCAAAACAATAACTTGCTAACTCCGACATGAAATTTTAGAATCGCGTTAATAGAATCGCTATACGATAGATGGACGGATCTGATAAAATCTGTGACCAAGAATACCATTACCGAATGTTCGCACGGAGCCACTAATAGCACTAGATGGAAATGCATCGTGAGGCAGGCTAAACAGAATGCAGCCAATTCCTGACCACGACCACTCTGCCAAGAGTGAAAGACTGAGAAGAAGATACGATGTTAATGATGATAATGATGATCGGGAATCTGCTGGTGCAGCTGGAAACAACGAGAAGGTGAAATACCTAAATTTATCGACCATTCTAGGTTACTGAATCAGGTTGAATGTGCCATTCATGTTTTATTTAGATAAGTTCAGTTTTATTTAGTGTAAGAGAGTATAATGATGTGATTTCGGAGACAAATTAGAATATTAAACAAGTCTTTATACTTAGATATTAGATAAAAAATATATACAGGATGTAAAATTGTAAAAACAAGTTAAAATCTCATGTTCTACTAAGGTTAACAAACAACTTTCGCAAAGCACAAAAATTTTAGCTCGTAATAAAATTTTATGCCTTGGATACAAACAAAATTGGGAGGATCCAAGAGCATCTTTGTATTTGATAAGGCATTTTTTTTTGTGCTTTGGGAAAGTTGATTAGAGCATGGTAGTTTAATTCTTTAAAGAAAGCAGTACTTTTTTTTACCCTATAATATATTATTATACTCAATGTTTAGGTTTATGGAGGTGACGAATGTGCAGTTGTGTAGCTATTTAAATGTAGGTTTTTTTATAAAAATCGTATTGAATTGAATGTGAGTTACAATAAACAGTATTTATTATTTTTTAGTCTTTGTCTTTTATTTGTACTCTACGTTTACAAATAATATTTTAATCGATTCTACACTTAGAGCAACACGGCCTTCCGCTCCGAAGCGGAAGCGGAAGGCCGTGTTGGTCTAAGATTCTACCCGCAAGGCAACCAGTAGGTCCTATTTTTAAAAACACTGTAAGTGTACTCATTTTACTTTTTATCGGGTCTATTCGCGATAGATTTTGGTGGTAAATCATAGGAATTTACCTGGTTCCCGACGTTTCAACAATGTTTCAATTGTCGTGGTCGCGGGTCGACTCGCAAATAGGCCCGATAAAAAGTAAAATGAGTATAAATAATCGCGAGTGCTTAAAAAGTTATACTGTAAGTGTAAATAGGTTTTATGAATTATGAAATAAAACACAAAGTTAGTTTATTTTCAAATTTAATATCGTTTCAATCTTTTCAATACCAATATTTAACATCCTTGTTCTCATTCAATATTGCGGTGACAAAAGTCACCAATATCAAAAGGGAATTGAAACTAAAGTATTCACTTTTATATCAAAAACACTACAAGTCAGTTAGATAAATATTATTCATATTATATTTACGTCGGTTTTTGTTTCGCTAAGTAGTGGATGATGTGTTCTAGAACGAAATGCGCCAACGAAAGAGTAACCTACAAAAGTACATGCTAATTTCAATACAAAATCATACGCGCATTAAAGTTCGAAAGGTTCAAAAATACAGTCTGCTATTAACACGTTGACTGCTAAAATACTCCACGCGGGTGGAGCTTACTGTGGCGGCTGTGCTCACAAACCCGCGTCGCGAGTGCGAGTACATTTATACGCGAGTTGAGGCGCGCACTGCGGACGGCTTTTTTAAATTAATTAAATTAAATTAAAATATCTTTATTTCAGGCACAGGTACACCCATATATCTATAGATTGTAACAATATAGTAATTCGTCATAAACATAAACACAATAATACCATAAAATAATAAAATTATCACATTTTGTAATAATATGATGTTGATTCACAATCTATGTCAGATTATTTTGTTACAGGAGAAATATGTTAAAAATGTTGGTCATTGATATATACGGTTTGATAAATTGCTTCAACAATATTGTTTTTCATTACATGTAACCTTTTGTGGAACGATATCTTGAATCTATTCAATAATATAAACACATTAACCACATTGTTCTCGTCAAACATACCAAAGAGTAGCTTAGCAGCTAACGTGTTAATATATGGAAAATCACATGAACATGTCACTCTTTCGTAAGCGCTTTTTGATTCGAATGACTAAAAACATAGCTCAACGACTAAGGGTTTCGATCGATTTCGAAAAAGAAGTTTTTTTTTTAACAAACGATTTTGATGTACTCTCCTAACATTAATAGGTGAACTGTTTAATGTACCTAAGTCTGTGTTTTTCAAAATATAAGGTTCAGCTAAAGTCAGGAACAAAGGTACCTAGTTTTGTGTCTTTGTTCTACTGCGCTGCCATCTACGAGTATAACAAACGCCCGGGACGATTTTGTAAAATTCTTCTCCCATAACACTTTTCACTTATAGATTAGGTATAATTACAAATTTTACAATATTATTATTACAAGTGTTTCACAGTGAGATAATATTTTCAGTAAGTACCTAGATGGTCCAGTCTCAAATTTAGCCACGACTTTGCTTAGCCAAAACCGATGTAAATAAGACTCAAACGATTACTTACAATACAATTAGAACGACATAAACGGGTCTGGTTGAGGTAGATTCAATTATAATTTTATTTCTTTAAACTAATTTAACTTTCCGTTTTGTGAAGGCATTTGATTTTAAACGTTATTTTTCATTTATTTTTAAACACATAAAAAGACAACATACTACCTACTTAATTTGGTTATGATTATGATTTCAAAAGAATGAAAATATTCATTTGTGTAATTTTAAAAGAAACTACTTGCGTTGAAACTTGAAAACATTAAAATCTTGAAAGTTTCATATGCCCTCACAAAAATTGCCTTATGTGAATTTTTAGGTACAAAAACACTGGAATATTTAATTTGCAATATAACAATAAGTGTGTACACAATATAGTAGTTTTAACTCGGTAAATGCAAAAAAAAATGTGAAGTACCAACTTATTTTACGAGGTCAACTCAAGATTATCAAAGAAAGGAATTCAAAATAGCGGCCCTCATATATTTTGTCTCTACCTCTACATTCCATCGCAGAGAATACAAACTGATCGTCAAGCTTCCCACCACAGCCGCCATTTTTTATCTGTTTCTTTATTTGCAACATTTCTTATTATATTTGCAATATTTCTTTTAAACATAATTATATTATTTAAATATAAAAAAAAACTGAACAATCGTTATCAAACAGACGAATTGCAATAAAATATAGACTTTCTAAAAATTCCAGTGTCAACTTCAGTGGCTATAACCTTATACAAAACTTGAGCCACCTAAATGGTCATAGGTACCTACAGTAACATTACTTATATCAAATTTACACAACAACTCTCTAATTATACCCTCAAATTAACTTACAGAATCTTGTAACGGTTAAGAAATTCATGGAGATTTTTTGCTCATGTGCTGCGTAAATATAGTAACGTACAAAATTATAAAAGATATTATATTATATATTTAAATGAAAAATAACTATGACGTAAATATTATGATTGATAATATTTTATTTCAAATTTATTTAAATTCTAAAGCTTTCACTAACTTATACAATTGAGACAAAAATTAAGATTTGAAATTTGCATTAATATGGGCATATAAAATTAATGTTTTCTTTTTCAATAATCAATAATTTATAACTTAAAAAATATTTTGTGAATCGTTACAAGTCTGTAAGTGTCATAACATAACTAGTTACATTCCAAATGAAAAAAATGTTAAAAAAATACACAAGATGATGTTAAAAATTCAAACAATTAATTTTGTTAAAATAAACATTTCATTTTTTATACATGAAAAACAAATGGATTACGAAATACATTATCATTATTTATTTTTTTAAAAGTCTACTAAGCTCCTTCGTAACATCCCATAGACATTCTGTAAGTACTGTTAAATATAAATACCTACATAGACCTAAGAATCGTGCAGAACTACAAATGTCCAGTAATGGAGTTTTCTCCCACTTGCTCGGAAATAGCTTCATTAACAAACAAAAGAAATCATTGAAAGTACACACTAGTATGGATTAGATGTTTTTAAGTTTACAATAGTACTGTTTTTTTTTAAAGTCATGTTGAATGCGCAAAATATTCTTTTTTTAGCCTCAATGAATAGAATGTGCGCTTGTCAAAGGCGCAAAACTAATTTTAAATTTTACATTAAAATCAGTTTAATGTTTATTTTTAAGTGAATTCTTATTGTTTCCTCGCAAAAGAGAGAAAAGTACTTTACTAGTCTTGGCCAAAATAGCGATGTATGGTCTCATTTACGTTGAAAAGCCTTGACTGCGTCTCGGCCTTTCGATTTTACTTGATCATACATTGGTTCATTTCGGACCTTTACAGTAATGCACTATTAACAATGCATAAGTCACAATATAGTATAAGTATTTATTTAGATTAGAGGTAAAACAGAGCTAACTATATCTAAATAATAAATAACTGTACAAAAAAACATAAGTTGAATATTTCTGGTTATTGCAGTCATTTGGAATGTGTGGTTCAGTTAAAATCTGCTATTGTAGGTATACATACAGTACAACGGAATGAATTAATGTTTAAATATAAAATTTCAGCTACATAAAAAGTAAGGCTCGTATTTATGAAGCGGTCTCCATAAATAATAATTATGAATCTGACAGGCCGCTTTGTACAAAAATTTCTTTCATGCGTTGCATTTATGATACGAACTTAAACTCGCTTTAAGTCTTGGGATCTTCATGTTATTCATGGTCTGGTTTTATTTTCATGAAAACTAAATGGACGATGTAACGATGACGTGTAAAATAATACAATTGTTTCTTGCATGTTTCAGCTCTATTAATTTTTCTACAGACAACTGATAAGTGGTGCATTTATACAAGTAAAAACCGGTCAAGTGCGAGTCGGACTCGCTCACCGAGGCTTCCGTACCAACTTGGGGGTAAAGCGAATATAGAACCCTCCCTTGATTACCTACACTTTCTTCACCCAAAAACATCAACTGGACTAAAGGACAAACTTAAGTTTGCTGTTGTCTCTATACTAGATATAGGGAGACGACTACGAAAATAAGTTTGTAATCCTTTTTTTGTGATGTTTTAACAAATTTATAGTTTTTTAGATTTTTTCCTTTGATTGTGCTATTAGTCACTGCTACCTTCTAAATTTCATGATTGTAGATCCACGGGAAGTACCCTGTCGGTTTTTGAATCTTGAGGAAGGCAAACAAAACAGGATACTTCCCGATGACCTAGGATCTTGAAATTTTGCAAAAAGTAATGTCTCCTAGCACAATCAAAAGAAAAAATCCAAAAACTATTTTTTTTTTGGTTAGATCACAAAAAAAGTATACTTTATTTTTCAGTTCCTTAGCAAATAATCAAACAAACGTTCATATCTTTTGATTGCGAGGACTTAGAAGTATGATTCTTTTACAGATTCAAGGGACCGTAGACCTGAGTATTCAGTGTAAATTTCAACTTGATACATTCTCGCATTTCTGAGAAAAACGGTGGTGACAGACAGACAGACAGACGGACAGACAGACAGACGGACAACCGAGTGATCCTATAAGGGTTCCTTTTTTTCCTTTTGAGGTACGGAACCCTAAAAACGAAAAAAAAAACTGGGACGTTTCTGTTTACAGGTAAAAACTATTGAATGCTACAATAGATAAATAAATTACAAATAATATCATTGTACATTGATCAGGTATCTGTTATGTTATTGCGAACAAACATTTTGGTTAGTAGTAATTCTTTCCTTACGCAAAAAAAAAACATAGTGTAACAATATCAGTTTTACAATACCATACAAACATACAGTTTCATAATTTAAATAAATAAATTAATAAAATAACACAACCTCGAGTGAACTTGTGAAGTTTTAACTAAAATAAGAAAAAATGGTATAAACTTTTATTGTAAATTAAACTTCATGTTAAAATTTATGCGATAGGAAACAAAATATTTAAAAAAATGGTATATGAACAATTAAAAACAGACTTGCGTAATACTAATAGGTGCGTTTACATTACACTTACGCCACGTACGTGATGTGTGCTGACATGTGTTGCAGCTTCACACTAGATTTACGCAACCCACGTCCGTTGACGCGTCAACGGTGCGTTCACATTGGACTTACGCCACGTACGTGATGTGACACACATCCGCGTTTCTCATGTATTCTTCGCTGTGCTAATAATACTTTGTTTCACTCACTGGCACTGACTATCCATCGCACTGACTATTTATCTCACATAGAGGGCGACGTTCCCACGTCGCCCACTTCGTCTGACGCAACACACGTAGGCTGACGCAACTGATGCAAGCTGACGCAATCCACGCAATACTCACACTGGGATTTGGTTTCATCAGCGACGTCACATTAGGAAAAAGTGTGAATCTAAACATGGATTTTAATACATTTTCTAAGAAAACTGTAATTCCATTACGGCCATCAGCACACGTCACGTATGTGGCGTAAGTCCAATGTGAACGGACCTTATCTCTATTCTATGGGCGCTAACTACTCTATTAAATATTTTGAACTTGACTCACGCTGCAACAGAGGAACCTATTATCCTTTATTACTAAAAATACTTTGTATATGGGTGCACTTCTATGGTTGTTTAATTGTAATACATTTAGTTACGCATATTCTTATCTTTTGGCTTTATTTGGTCCTTAGGACAAACAAAATCAACTTGACAACAGCAAAATACTCAAAGTTAATTTAAAAATACTGTAAAAAATGAAATAAAAACTTTACTCTGTCTAAGATAAGTTGAAAGATGAATTGCACAAGTGCGAGACGGTGATTAGTAGAATTCTGTCTAAAGTGTCCGAACTCTGTCTTAGATAGTGTTTAATGTCAAAAACCAGCTTACATCGTCGAGCCCCTGAAATCCAGAAGCTTAGACCCTGTGACAAACCTAGCGACAGATATAATTCTAGATTTTAGACCTAACTCTACACCTAGGCCTAGTTAACTTAGGTAATTGAAGGATCAGGTACGTAGTCGGCGTTTTCAACTTTACAATTTTATTTCAACTGAGTTTATATTTTAAATTCAACATTTACTTACACTATGTATAAATATATTCAAAAGTGTGTTTTAAACTAAGTAAAAGCAATGTTGGTAATTCATACATAAGTCATATTCATTTTGAGGAAATATTTTTCACATTAAATGTAATTTGAAAATTTAAAACACACAATTTAGAATATACATGTTTAAGTTGTACCTAGGTGCTTTAATAAAACCCAATCGTCATCGGACTCAAAAATCGCAAGAGGGAATATTTAATTTTATTTTTGAAAAATGTTTTGGTACCAAATCTTACTTTTCTAAAAACGCCTGTTGATTTCTAAACACTAAACTAGCCTAGCTTTGAATAGGCGGATTCAATTTAAATTATCTACGTACTTTTATCACCAATGTGGATAACAAACTTGTCTCTGGTAACCAAAGTTACCAGTAAGTAACCACTGGTAACTAAAGTCACCAGTAAGTAACCACTAGTAACTAAAGTCACCCATAAGTAACCACTGGTAACGAAAGTCACCAGTTAGTAACCAAACCACTGGTTACTTCAGCTACCAATAACTCGAGTTTGTTTTGTACATTGGCCATTATTTAAATTACTTTTTATTAGTTAGATTAAAGTTAAGTAGTTATAGGTAGTATAAATTTATATTTTTAACTTTCTGTTGCTATGGGAAGACAAAAAAATCAAATCGACTGTATTCCACAAAAGCTCATAAATAAGGTCAGCAATTTATTTTTCCTTTTTATACAAAAAGTCTATTATTTATATAATAGGTTTAAAAATTGAGGATGGTAAAGAAATAATTTCAATTTCCATAAGTACTTTAACGGACAATCATTATTACATTTAGTTTGAACTCGTAAGCATCACGTCTAAAAGTTTTCCCATAGCTACTAGAACAAAGCATAAAAATATCTGATCAAAACAATATAAAATGTGCCACCCAGTTTAGTGAAAAGAAACCGTTATGATGTAATCAAATATTAGAAAATAAAACTTAGACACCTAATAATAAATAAAAAAATACGAACTAAATTTTAATCTACATAGAACCTACTCGTACATGTAAGGTAAATCGCGTGGGTATAATTACAGAAAACTTAATGGTTCAACATTAATTTTAACATCTAAAAGAATCTTATAACGAAGAAAATGAGGTAGATAAATATTGTGATATGGAATAACGAACATCAAACGTTAATAAAAAGTAGGCTGAATAACCAAGTCTGCCTTTGCCGTAGATGGTAAAAATGTGTTTTTAAAAGTTCTTAAAAACTTTTTAAACTTTTAAGCTATTTATAAACTATTTTTATTTTAATATCATATCAGTATAGTTCGTTGTTATAAATTACTCTTTAAAGTATATTATAAGTATATTTTTCATTTTTTTTACAAGTTATTCATTATACTATCTACTGTGTCTTCAAGTTATCTAGAAAAATCTTTGTGTGGTATTATAAGTAACTAATAAAATGTAACAGGTATTTTGAAACTGTGCGTGTAAGTGTTATGTAAACTTATGTACAGAGATAATTTATATTAAACAAATATAATTGTGAATATTGGTAGGTATTTGTTATGTGGAATGTATTCAGAAGGTAACTGATAGCTTCTAAGGCTCATCTAAGAACTGTATGCGAAAAAATATACAGAAATAAATACTTCAACATCAATAAATAGGTACTTTCATGCTATATACATGACAATTTATGTGTTTGGGTTCTTATTTTGGTCTATATTTTGTACGATTATGTTGCGCTAAAGGTGAAACTTTTTTTTGTATTTATAAGGGATGTTTTTTTTTATAGGCACTGAATTGAATTTATGAATCAACAAAAAACTTCACTTTGACAAAAATATTTTGAGGTTTTCGCCTACATTATTGTCTTGGCGCTTACTTTAATCTCAGGCCGTTAAGACTCCATAACGCTATTTACAAGTGCACATGCCTAAAGGCAATAAAAATGTCTATTTACAGTCAACAGCATTGAATGTATATTTCTATTGCAGGGTCCGTTCCAATACTTTGTACTACGCAGTTGAAATTGTACTAAGTTTGTTGCTTCTGTGTATAATTCATTTTTAAATAGTTAGAATATCTTTCCAGATTTTGAACTATTTACTTTACATATTACCTAATTAATAATTTAGCTGTGATGTTCGGAACGAACCCCCGAAACCGGTTCGAGAACAACTAGTACCGACTCGAAGCGAGAATAAGCTGGCGTGGTACCTCCGGCCCGACTATTCCAACTAATTATATACCCGTACTATTTATATTACCAAAAATCAGCCTTAAAATAAAGTCTATAGGAACGCGTCACGCCAAGTCATCCTCGCGCCGGCCAAGCCTCTTCAACACTCAAAACACTCTTATAACCCTCTTATATTAGTCGTATAACCTGTTAAACTCCACCGAATAGACTATTATAAAACTGTACACAATCTCATGCCCATCTGAATTGACAAATCGGATTTGTGGGGCCGCCTACCCCTAATTATAATTCTTAGAGTAGGATGGATGCTCCTACCTCAACCGTTGGGTTGTAATGTGGGTTGGACTTTGCTGTTGTCAAGTTGGAAGGAGCTCCTGGTGAGCTCTGAGTTCATGTTATCGTCCGGTAGTTTCGCGAAGGAGTTGTTATGACTTATCTCCCGGGAGCTCTTGGAGAGGTCGTACTCTGGTCTCCTGGAGGTGTCGAGCAGGTTGTATGAGGCTGTGGAGGTGTCTGCGTCCAGGACCGTCTCCTGGGTGACGTCAGGGTCCTCGTAACGGGAGACATCGAAGGCTGCTTCGTAGCGGCGGCCTTTCTTCATCTTTCCGTTTGGGGTCTTTGACTGCAGGAGAATAAAAGAAATAGTTACATTGAATGCATTTATGTATACAAGTACAAGTACCTACATTGAATGCAAGACCAGAAATATTTTATTTCTTCTTGGTTGTAAATAATTTGTAATCAATCTCCACTAAGTTGTACACAGTCTATACCAAGTTGAAAAAACAGTCTGTACTAACTTGTAAACAGTCTATTATCTTTGCAAACTTCTCAACAGTTTCTCCTAATTAGTAAAACAGTCTCTACTAAGTTAAAGCACTCTCTCCATAGTATTGTATTGAATACTCACAGTAGGATTCTCCGTAATATGTACGTGTCCATTCAGCAGCGGTTCGCCGGCTCCCCGCGCGCCGCCATTGGCCAGCCGGCCGCGAGGCCCCGCCCCGCTCGCACCGCAAGCCCCGCCCACAGCCTGCCGTCATAACCACTTCAGATATTATAAGATTTATAAGCTTGTTCAATGGATACCCTTGGGTCAGATTAGCACTAGGCTCGTATTTATAAAGCGATGTCAAGATTGAGAGCAACATTAAAATAGATAGAAACATAAACAAACCTTCATTTCAGCTTCTTCTTCCACGTTTTCTTCATTCGATTCCCGCCTTCGACGTGATCTGCAATAAATAAATTAAAATATTATTACCTAATTAGGTAGGATAGTATACAATAATATATTTTACTAGCTTTCCGCCCCGCAGTTTCACTCGCAGCTGAATGAAATAAGTAGCTCATACAAAAAAAAATGCTTCGAATAGTCTACAATGTTCTAAAATATTCCACAACATTCGAATGTCTTCTAAAACTTTTCACAATGATCTGAGATATTCCAGATTATTCCCGAAAATATCACCGTTCGAACCCACGACAGATCTTCTTTACATTCCCTCACCAATTAGTTAGTTCTAGAATATTCCATGATGATCTTGGGTATTCCCGAACATTCTACTCCATTCGAGAGGGTTCTGGAATGTTTTACAATTACCTGGGGTGTTCCCGAACATTCCCCAGCATTCGAAAGTGTTCTAGAATATTCCATATATACTGGACTTTCTAGAGGGTAAAACTTCCAGCCCTTACGCCGTGAGCAGATGACCGCAAGCGAATGTATGCAACGTACAATATGCATGGCGGATCATGTTAAAAACGGTAAACTTCTTGTTCGACGGTAGGTAGAGGGTGACCATACCATACTCCCTTGATCGTACCGTTTCTGAGTTTTAGCGGCACGCACTTTGTTTTATTTATATATATTGATTATTATTACAAATAGTTACCTGACAGGAGACTGGGCTCTCTTCCGTCGGCGCCAAATGCAGACCGCGGCGACTGCCAGCACGGCTAGAAACATGGCGCCCAGCACAATACCGAGAACTGAAACAAAATACCTAATACGTTTATCTATTGAATATAATGCAGAATACAAGGGTTAGCCGCATGGCAAGCCGTATAGCCGCGCAGGATTGAAGTTTATTCGCGTCGCAGGCTGTGCACTCCATACTAAAAACTCGATTTCCTACTAAACGTGCCACAACGTGTCTGTACAGGTTTGAATGACATGTGATGTGTGCGTGCGCATTCTTTTTACGAATTAATTACCCGAAGAGGGGTGGAGCGGTGAGGTACGGTTTCAGCGCGGGGATGGGAGAGAGAGCGCATTTTCTAGCGTTAGCTTATAATTTATTATACTTTGCTTGCGTTTCGTGCGGTATCCTCTTGTCTGCGGCATGTGTCCCGGCTCCCAGCTGCTTGTGTTCGTGAGGCTTTATGACACACATACCTAAATAGAGCGTGGACGATCCCTGCTCGTCACGTTTCTCTTCTGAAGGTTTCTGCGCGGGCACCGTGAGCATGGGGCCTTGGCGGTTCGAACCCTCCGACACCATCACGTATGTAGGCAGTGACAGGTTCACTGGTAACTGTAAATAAAATTCAAACATGAAAATGTTGAAAGCAATTATTTCACGCGATATTAAGTAGTTACCACGATACGAGCTTCCATTTCCACAAGTACCCAACTTGGGTACTTGACTGGGTAGCTTAAAAAATTCAAAACGTTTATACTTAAAACTAATAGCTAAAAATATTGTGGATTTCATTCATCATTAAAAAAGAATGCACATTTAGATTTTAATAATCGAATTAAAAGGATCTAAGTTATTGATTTGATTAGTCAATATTTACTAAAATGTGACGTCATAATTTACTATTTTCATACAAAAAAGCGTTTCTGACATTTCATAAAAAGTTGCTGATTTGACTAGTTGGAAAGTAGCCAATTCTCGGCTTCCTATACTCACCACAACGCTGTTCTCCTTGACAGTGATGTTGTTCCACTGCTCTATAGGCGCGGTGATGTTCTGCGCGTAGCTGACCACACGCGGCTGGTTTCCCTTCCACTCGACCTTCACCCCTTTGGGCGTCAGCTCGTAGTTCAAGTCCAGGTCTGAAAACATGATTGAACATTAGGTGAATATAAAACATCTAACGTCACTTTGACAGTCGTAATGTAGCTGTTGATTTTTGTAGGCTCGTATTTATAAAGCGATCTCAAGATAGAGAGCAATATTGAGTGCGGATTTGACAGGTAATTTTGTACTGGAATGACATTTCTGATACGAACTCAAACTCGCTGTCACTCTTGAGAGCTGATTATAAATACGGGCATATTGCTCTAAAGCTTGAGAGTTTGAGACTACTTCATAAATACGAGCCAAACAATCAGACCAAAATTAACAAGACAACAAATGAACATTTAACCGTGGGACCTTAGGTGAAGGGATTATCTCTCCCATCTCCTTTTTATATAATTTAATTTAATGTATTTGACATATTTTACCTTGTAAAATTTAATATTATAAATGGGTCTTTTTTGTATAGGTACTGTACAAAAATTGCAGTGCCTGAAATAAACGATATCTAATTTTTTATTTTATTCGTCATCTCAACGGCCTATGTTCCCCCCAAGGTCTCCACGATGATGGGTCCAGCGTAGTCAATCTCTATTATCATGAAAGTAGAATATAATGAGGCACAGTTTGGATCATGCTGTCTTCCAGGAGCTGGTTACCATCAGGAAGGTTTTATTAGCTGAGTAGTTAGATTGAGTAAAATGATGGGTCCAGCGTAGTCTATGTATTATATTCTTACTATTGGTAATGTAGGGAGGCACGGTCTGGATGATGCTGTCTTCAGGAGGGTCGAAGCTGGTCACCATCAGGAAGGTTTTGTTGGCCGGGTTGATCACTGGCACCTGTAACAATGAATTATATCGGTGCAAATCATAAGTGGTTTGGCAAAATTAGCCCCGAGAATGACTGAGGGAAGACTTATGTCCTTTTTTATTGATAATGGGCCCGATTCGTAACCATCCCGACTTAACTAAATCTCAACTAAAATTATTGCCATCCCGTTCTGTTCTCTCATGATAGAAAGTGACAGGTATGGACTTATATTAGTTAAGTCGCGTATTTTGCAATCACGAATTGCTACCAATGGTTGTGCTCTTGACTCTAGTCTACGACAGAGATAGATTCGATGATTGAGAGAGTTCACCCAGAACATGCTTCTTTCTTCACTCTAACTTTGAAAAGTTGAGGGTTGTATGCAATCGGTAACACAGACGCAGGTAGTGAGTTCCACTCTTTAGCTGAGCGCATTATGAAGCGCTTAGTTCAAAACCCTGCTTGCTCAATCTTGTTTATTATGCTGCCAAGTGCGATTATGGTGCCAAGTCATAATAACATCCTCCATTGAAGGAAGCCCGTGTCAGGCAGTGGACTTTTAGTTAGGGAGTGGTAAGATAAACTTAGATGCCGTGTTTTCAATTGTTGCTTACTTATATGTTAGATATCATAAGCGACGACGCCTCAGTCGCGTAGGCGCTGCTTAAATCTATCTGTTGTACACTCACCAGCACAGAGTTGCTCTCAGTCTCGACCGACGCCCACTTCTGTACAGGCAACTTGAGCTCCGCGCTGTAATGCACGCGGTAATGCGCGGGCGCTCCGTTCCACGACACCAGGATCAAGGACGAGTTCACGTACTCCGCTGACAGGTCTCTGAAGCGCATTGGGCCTGGAGGAAATTGATTACACAGTTATTTATTTTGTCGTGGTCTAGCGATATGAGCCAAGGGCTGCCGATACCGAAGTCCTGGGTTCAATTCCCACGGGGGAAGCATAAAGTTGATATTTGTCAATTCATAACTTTTATTTTATTTATTTATATTATTTGAGAGATTTGCCCCAGTTTGGTTAATACAATGTAGAATGAATCACATGATTGCCTTAAAAAAAACATGCTTCGGAAGACACGTTAAGCCGTCGATCCCGGTCAATGTCTTTGATAGTGATCGTCACACAATATAACAAAGAAAAAGAATGGCCTATTAGCTGTGCTATTAGCCGGTTTAAAAACTGTGGTGATTTCAAGGCGACGAACGACCCAATAACTCTGGTCTGACGCCAGGGTTCATTGGGGCATTCGTCGACTTGAGAAGGCACTCAATAAGAATAAGATGGCATGACTTACTCTCAACAGGCGTGTTGATGACAAGCGCAGGGCTGAATGGTCCCCCGAGCGCGCGGTTGGGAAGTCTTGCTTGGACTATCACCTTGTACTCCGTTCCTGGTTGGAGACCGTCGAATGTCGCGAATGTTTCTTTGCTGGAAATGAACGTGGACATTAGGCAATGAAAGCTAGACAAACCGTCCAAAGGTTACATAAGTTCAAGGTCATCAAAGGGTCACTAAATATCAAGGACACAGAAAGTCAAGCTATTAATGCAATTTATGTACAGCTTTTAGCGGATTTCCTTGATAAACATTTTATGTGTACCAATTTGGGATTATCCGGGATCTACCTCCTAGCGGTCCACCCCGCATGTTTGCCTGTTGATAAATTCAGCTGAACGATCCTGTGTGGTTGGGCCTACCAAGAAGATGGTTCGGTTAAGTGCTAGATTTGACTTACGACTACTGTAACACCAGAGAGCAGCGCCAAATAGCTTACTGTGTACCATTAAAAAAAATAACTTCTTTCTTTCTCTGCAAGTATGCTTATTAAATAAAGTGATTTCAAATCCTCACCGTTCTATCTGGTCTCGGTCTACTGTCACGTCACTAAATAAGAAGAATCCTCACCGTTCCACGCAGGTCTGCTCAAGATCGTCCCCCTTCAGACACACCAAGTAGACATACTTGGAGCTGTCTGCGCAGTGCCACGACACTGTGAACTGTCGCGACGTACGTTCCGATACTTCTATCCGGTCCGGGACTACTGTCACGTCACTGAAATTGGCAGAGGAAATAATATTAGTTAGCTGGGCTGGTACCGGAACGGAACTGGGCCACCCTGGGAAACGGTATCACAAGCTTGCAAACGATCCTAAATAAGTAGTAGCTGGCTAGGCGAAGAGCCAAGAGGTTTCCGACCATTTTTCAACCTTAAATTGGTATGTTCCATCGGTGTGTGGGAATAGGAATGGCTTTTTAAGTTAAAAACAAAGTTTTTCAAAGAAATAAACGAAAGCTGTGTTGCAAAACCTGTGCAAACTTAAAAAAAATGGGGTGGGATGGGATCTACCTCCTAATGGTCCACCCCGGGCAACGGCAACACAGGCTTGCCTGTGAACAAGTCCGGCTGAACGATCCCAACAAAGCGGTGGTAGGCTCCGCAAGGGGCCGCCTGGCTCGCTACCACCCTCTCACCGAAGTCCAGCGCCAAACATTCCAAGTAAAAAAAAAACTAACCAGTCTGTCCTACATGCTTAACAAAACAATCTAGCGTATTCCAGAACAGCACAGCTCGTTAGCATACAATGCTTGGAGAGACAGAACCTCACCCAGCGTCAAGGTCGTCTCCGGCGCCGGCGGTGGACGACCACGGCACGAGGGACAGGTCCTGCTGCAGCCACTCCAACGTCCGCGTGCCCAGCACTCGCACTTGCAGGGGCTGGGATGGAGGGGCTGGTAAAAAACAAAACATTTAATTTGCTTTTATTATTTAAAGGTTCACAGAAGTCAAGGTCACCAAAGGTCACATAAAGTCAAATCATACATATTTGGTAAGTAACTAAAATAAGTCTTACTATGTTGGCGCCATTTTCTGTTCTCTCTTGACGGGAAAAAATCAGGCATGGTGCCGTTTACAACGCCGAATCTCCATCTATGTATAATATTAATTCGGGAAGTTTAAACCTCCTGGTATTCATCTGAATTGCATTGATTTATTGATAAAGGGTTTGCTCTTGACTCTAGTCTAGGTCAGTGACGACAGAGTCAGAGTCGACGATGGTGCGAGCTCACCCAGGAGATGCCTATTCACTCAAAACAATCAGCTGTTGATACGTTCTAAAGATTCACACATTCTTACCACTAAGGGTGTAGTTGTACACCGATCCGTCCAGGGTGATATTGTGCTCCTCATCACTGCCTTCCCTCCTAGTTTGCAGGATCCACTGCACCACCTCAGGTGTCTTCTCCGCGAATTCCTTCCATGACACTATCACTTGGTCGTTCTTCAGTTTCGCCATCTTTATTGGTACTGGAAATATTTCGTCACATTTTTTAGGCCCGTATTAATAATCAGATCTTGAGACTGACAGCAAGTTTAAGTTTAACGTTCAACTTAGATAATGTCATTTCAGTACAAAACGACCTGTCAAATCTATACTTAATTAGTACTATTATATATTCTGTGACTTAATACCTATTTGCTCTCAAGCTTAATATCGCTTCATTAGTACCTACCTACCAGCCTGACGTTACTTAAATCATGTCAGAAATCTCTAACACCGGGATTTATCAAGGAAGAGAAAGTTTTGTTCAGTTTTGATATATTGTATAGGTAAGTAAATCATATCCTCTAAGACTGCAAAAATTTTCAAACTAAATCTTTAATATCAAATACAACTTACTTCCCTGTCCTTGGCAAACGGCTGCTTCCGACAGATCACTGACTGCACTTTTCGTAGCCTTCTCCTGCACGTAAGCTCGCACCTGGAGCAGACAATTCGGTCAGGCTCGTACTGATAAAGTTCTCTCGAGATTGAGGTGGTTTGTAGAGATTTGACTTGCTTGTCCAATTTATAGACGCGCTTTTGTTCACGTATCAGTTAAAACGTAACTGATTTGTTTATAAATTAACAACCTGCTCGAGCTCTAGTTCACAATTTAAAGATGACTTGGCTGATCGGCTATCAAGATCTGTCTTGAGCTTGGAATATAATTACGAACCGATAAAATGATAAAAATATTTTACATTGATTTTACTATAGAAGGAGACCAACTCGATCTGAACTTAGTTAGACGTATTGACTTACTTGGAATCTGTATGGTACGAGAGGTGCTTTGACTTCCAATACTGTCACAGGAACACCAAGAGGTTGTCCAGGTAAGGAACTACCCGCTTTCTCATCTGCAAAGAAAATTATACTTTTAGCGCTAATATATTATACTGTTCTTTGCTCATAGCTAAGTTGGATTGGTGTCACGCAAATAAGAAGACGTAGGAACGGGTGTGATAAAGGATCTTTTTTCTAGCGATCTGGCTTCTCCTCCAGCTGGCACATTCTATGTTTTTCTATCGCTCAGTTCAGCAAGAAAGAAATCCTGATATTGACCTTCAGATGTGCCGTGTATGGTATAAGCGAGCACGGTGACGTTGGGCTCGGGCACCCACGTGACCTTGATCTGCTTGTCCCCGACCGGCCAGCACCTCACGTCCGCCGGGGCCTCCGCTCCGGCTCCGGTCACGTTCAGCATCGCCCAGAACGAGTCTGTACCGGATGGGTTCTTCGCGAAGCATTGGTACACTCCTGGGAACGAAATGTCAATGTAAAGTTGTGTGAGGACTTACTCGTTTAAGGAAATCCATTAATTATTTTTTCTTTACCTGCATCATCAGATGTGACTCCGCTAATGACCAGTTCGGTTCGTTGTCCATCAGCAGACTTTCGTAATTTTGTCTGAAAATAAAAATAAAATATTAGAATATACAGCCTTCAAGTAAAAGCGGGAAGACGGGAGATGGACCAAGGCAGTGACAGAGTGGCAACCATGGGGCAGAATACGCCCAGTAGGCAGACCACCAGCCCGATGGTCAGACGACATTGTCTCTGTTGTGGGAAAAAGTTGGATGCGAATAGCACAGGATCGGCAAGAATGGCGCATAAAAGAAGAGGCCTATGCTCAGCAGTGGGCAAATATAGGCTAAAAAGATAGAGAAATAGATAAAAGTGAATGTTGGTTTGAAAATGCCATCACTCTTATGGATGGTAAAAGATTCCGTGCCTAGAGGGCAAGGGCATTTGGAGAGATGCTCCGCTCTGAAATTGCACGTTTGTCCGTCTGTCTCGGTTAAATATTTAGAGTAGGGTTAAAATTTTTAAGGGTTCGTTGTGCAAACCAAGTCACAGAAACTTTACACATTGAAAACATTTACCCGTCCAGCAATCTCCAGCAGCTGTCCATCCTTGTACCAGGTGATATTTGGCTCTGGTTTCCCGGTGGCAGTGCAGTTGAACCTCACGGTGCTGGCGCGTAGAGCTTCTCTGGAGTTGGGAGGGATGGTGATCCTCGCTGGCTCTGTCAATGTTACTGTGAACGTCTGGAAAGATAGAGCTATTATATAAGTCCAAGTACTTGTTATTTCTATCATGGGAGAACAGAAAAGGACGGCAATATTGTATCGACGGTAATACGGATTAGAGCGATGTGCAATATTGGTCCCTTTAAAACTTGTAAACCACTGTTTAAGTCCCTAAAACTACTTACGCTACCTTGTTTGTACATTTTCGAGTTGTGTATGTTTGTCAAAAAAAATAATCATTTATTCCAACTTAGAACTGTCCCATTCTCCACTAGATATCCGCACCGCTTACAAACTGAGTCACATAAAACCAAAAATTTTGCAAAAAATAGCTACAATATGTGTATAAAAATATTTAATAAATTACCTGCTGACGCCAAAAATTTACCATTGACATTATTTAAGAAGTGGCTATTTAATTTTCTTGTTACAAATTGTTTTTATAAGGTCCAGGAATTCATGACATATAAATTTTAATATATTCTCTGTCTATGTTAAGTTTAAATTTAAGTTTGAATTTAAGACACTGTGACATTGTGATTGTAATATTGATTTTTAAATTCCTGACATTATCTGTATTTATTATTTATTAGGTACTGTGACATATTGATTGTATATTGACTTTGAAATTATTGATAATTATTTTGTATTTGTTATTATTGTTTTGAATGATTAATGTAAATTAATAGTTATCTTATTAGATTTTATCAACTTGTGACATGTTTAATTAGAATTATTTTTATATTTGCATGCCAATAATGTAGGCGCTACACGCTTGTTCATCTTATTGCATATTTATAACCCATGTACCGTGTCGCTTGTGAATAAATTATATTTGATTTTGATTTTTTTGAATAATTTTAGTTAAGATTTAGATAATGTCGTGTTCTCGCCAATTCGATAGCAACTTGATGCGTAGAATGACAGAATAAATAATGTTTTCCTTGATAAAATAATTGATGTCTATATTTAATGAGAAATTAAAATGAATAATGAAAGTAGTACCTAATTAATTTTCAGTGTACCTATTACTTTTTCAGCGCTTCTTTCTTGATGTCAAAATGATTAAGCATAAAAGATTATGTTTGCGTTTATAATAAAGTCTATAAGTAGATAATTATCTACTTAATAAAAAAACTAATGGTCCGTAGATTGCGTAAATAATAATATGGTTTAAGTATTATCGAATTTAACACGCAATAAAATAAACAAGATAATCAATCAAGATCGATCTCAAGAGTTTTTGAAAATAAAATAAATACGTAATAACAAATTCGAAGAAAAACTAAGCGTTTCGCGAAATGACGATAGAGAGACTGAAAACGTATTAAATTCAGGATAACAAGAAAAAGTAGCAACATGTTTCTGAATAAGCGACTATTTATTGTGTTAAATCTATTACAATAGTATAGGTTTTCTTTGATAAAAGATAATGACTGTCCTATAGAAACTGTCATTTTGGCAGACAGTAAAATAAAAATTTGATCGTTGTTTTACCCTTTGAAACTTAACACCTCGTTTTAGTAGTTCTAGAGGCTTTTAGAATTACAAACATAGGTACATTATTGAGCGAGTGTGGTTTAGTAGGGTTCATTACTCTTATAAATAGAATAGCTTTACACCTAGGTCAATTTAGAACGTATACTTAACCATCATTACCTTACCTACTTATAAAATTCGAAAGTGGAAAAACACATTGGTACGTGGTTGGATTCGAACCACGACCTCCTGCACAGAAGGCCGCAGCCCTATCCACTACACCATCCGGGCTTATACTTATACTAAACCAATTATATAATTATCCATTTTAATCCATAAATAAACTTCCTTTCATTACGATCTAAAAGTAATCATATCAGTTTCTTTCAGGTTTCTGTTGTTTAACTTTCTGATTACTTTATTTTACTAGGTGCTTCTTCAAACCCGTCGTAGGAACTGTTCTAAAATTATATACTTTTTTACGCCATAATATGTTTAGTTTATATTTATGAGAATGTTACTTCTTAATGAACTCCTCTAAAAGAGCAGCAACTCACCTGCATCACTTTCCGCTCGGAAAGTTCCGTTCAACACGCTCTGTCAATGCTTTTTGCATTGCCTACACACACCTGCGGAAAATTCCGCACTACGCCATGTTTTTATATTTTTCACCTGCTGTCAAGGTAGTAGAGGTATAATTTTACTTTTGATACTAACAAATCGGGTCAGATGGCAGTCACTCTGTCTTACCCTCGTCATACCCCTGACGTCAGATCCCTCTGTTAGCCTGACGGATCACAAAGAAGGGAACAAAGGAAACTAGCGTTTTCCGGGAATAAGTGGATTTTTAGGATTCCGTAGTCAACCAGGAACCCTTATCATTTCGCCATGTCTGTCTGTCTGTCTGTCCGTCTGTATGCCGCGCCCCTGTGAAAACTTCAGTTTTTCACCTATTAACATGAAATTTCGTATGAATATACGTATAGATTATAATGTCGCAAATCTAGAAATGTAAAAAAAAACAATTGAAAAATATTATTTTTGGACCCCCTCCCATACAAGTGAAAATGAGGCAAAAAAAAATTTTTGTAGTATATTGAGTGGGGTATCGTTAGACAGGTCTTTTAAAATAAAATTGAGGTTTCTTTGAAAAAAAGTCGCAGTTGCAGTATTTTTCACAAATTTAATCCAGTCATATCTTCAAAACTATAAATGCATAAATTATGAAAAAAATATGAAATATAGCTCTTTAGTTGTAGTTGTAATGAAAACTATAACGAAAAGTGTAGCATTTATAGTTTAAGGAATATTTAGGAAAAACATTTTCAACAAAAACTACTTAATCTGTAAAGGTGAAATGATACTTATACAGCTTTTGTACTCGTATACGAGTTTCATGAAGTTTCATGTTAAGCTTATAAGCTTGAAATCGAATTTTGAAGATAATTATGTTGTTATAATTATAAGTAAACATTACGGAACCCTACTTAATAATATGGGCGTGTCCGCACGCTCCTGGACAATTTTTTATTCCTTGTTTACACCATGTCACTTTGGCAATTACTTCTGTGGTATAATTTTAATAAAAGAGAGAGTTCAGTTCAGTCAAAGAGAGAGGTCAGTTTTCATTATGAATCACAGTTGTATAACGTTTAGTGAAATAAAAACTCTCAAGTTCTCGTAAAGGAAAGGTCAAATAAGTTCATTTTGTATTCTTTTCTCGCCCACACAACACGTGGAGGCGTTTATTTTAAGACCAGTACTACCTACTTTACACAATTTTATTGAAAACCTTATTTATGAAGACTGTTTAGTGTAACTTTTCTTATACTTATCTGTAACAAATTAGGTCGTACAAGGATCTTTTGGCACTTGGGTGACATTGACAGGAGCTCTTTTTGGGCCCGACACCCTCTACAGTACATGACACCCTCTTACCCGCCTTGAAAACCGGTTGTTATTAGACCTTTTCCAACAGCTATGGACGTGACAGGTTTGTCAAAGTTCACTTTGTGCTTTGAATTCGCCCCTTTTTCTTTGACCCTGAGCTTTGACCCCTCTACGTGGCAGCGTTTGCAAATACAAACAGCTTGAACGCTCCTATTTTTCATATTTGACTGAAAAATAAAAGTAAGTAATAACTGCTAATATCATCATTATATATAATGCGAAAGTTCGAATCGGATCGGAATGTAACTTGGGAAAAGCTGAAAAAAAGCTACTTTAGAATAAAAGCGCTTTTCAAAATACAAAGTTACTCCCACGATAATATCTTAGAATAATGTGCGCATTAAATCATAATTTCCCGCCGACACGTGTAGGGTAGGTATCCGGAAAATTCGTAGAAATCCGGAATTTCGAGGAATGTTTGGTATCTTTGTGTTAGCGACCAGTTTATTTGTGCCGAGAATATAAATCCTCTGGCAAAAAACCCGCGAGGTGTCAGTTTTGGAAAGCTAGAAACTACAGAAAGGTTGACCCAGAAAACGCTAGAAGCAAAAGTCAAGAATTTTTCTCGAGTTAGTTCTAGTAAACTAAGTGGAGCGACGAAAAAACGCTAAAGTCTAAATGTAGCAAATCTCTACGAGGGCTACGGAAGTGCAGACGAATTCGTAGCTCTGTAGCACTGTCGTAGCCAATGCAGCTTTTCGTAGAACGTCTATACGATTATAGTTGTTTCGTGAGATAAAAATACATTAATCAGTTTCTTTCACTTTTCACTTCCTCACTGAGAGCAATCGTTGTTCGAGAGCAGCCTGCACGCAACTAGGTAATCGCGAATGAATCCGCTCAGTTCAGGACGCACCTTAAAATGAAAATGCGTGAGAACCCTCTGCTTTTTCTAGAATAATCTGAATCTTACCTTGACGAGATCACTGTTGCCCTCCACCTGGCACGTGTAGACCCCCACCTGGTCAGGCTGGAGGCTTCTGATGACGAACACCTCGTCCACTACGTCCAGCTCGCTCTTCCGCTCGTCGGGGGGATCTAGCTCCCAGATCAACTGAAGGAAGATAAACAATTTATTAAAATTCAAGTGTGTTTGAGAACTGCACGAGCGTGTTTCTCCCTTTTAGCATTGTACATAGATTACCCGGAGTGTCTAAACCTAGTTGCCATTTCATCAACCAATATGGTATAGGGCCTGAAGATCTTACCTTACCACGACCTTGCTCCCTCTTGGTGCCACGATATCAGGCACATGACGGATAGGCAGGAAGGCCACATCATGGTCACCAGCATCTAACTGTAGTGTAAATCCTTCTCAGTGCTATGAGATTCTATGGAAACCCATAATCTGCAGTTGTCTTTCAGCGGATATGTTTGCTAGAGGTCTGTGAACCTACCTTGGGCCTAGGCCATCCAGTGACAGGGCAAGGCAGCACGACCCTGCTTCCTCTTGGTGCCGCGACGTCAGGCTCATGACTGATGGGCAGGAAGGCCACATCCTGGTCAGCAGTATCAAACTGGACGGTCAGCTTCCCCGCGAGGCTGGTGCGTGATCTGTTCAGTTGAGGGTTTGTGGCTACACATCTGTGGAGGGAGAAAATGTATAATATAATATATTGCTGGAGTAGATAGGATTGATTTCCTGTATCGTTTGTCAATGTTCAGAACACACAGTCATTGTTTTTCAATGAATTTATTTGTTATCTAACGTACGCTCCGTTGCATGACTCGGCAGAACTGTCACAGGCTCAAAAAATGATTTTTAATTTTCCAAGGGAACCATTTGTGAGCGTTTAGAAACATAAGTACCTAACCTAGTTATTTGAGTTTGATTACATATTATGTAACAGTTCTATGATCGTAATTTACCTGTAATATCCCTCGTCTGATGTCCTCACGTCTGTAATCAGTAACTGGTTCTGTAGAATATGGTATCTGAAACGAAGTTTACAAGTATTAATGTAACCGAAGAGTTCATATTCGTATTTATTCGAGTCATAATAAACTGTGGACGGCGAGGGCAATCGGCTTTACCTCAAGACTGATCTTGATTATTTTTGAAGAGATGAATTACAAACCGGAGATGGATACAGGAAATGTTAAACCCCAAAAATAAAACTTATTTCCACATTAATCTCAAACACATCGCAAAAGCTTAGAGGTGGAAAAAGTTCAAATCTACAACTAACAAGGGTCTAGCGAAATACTTATCTTGCTGCGTTCTATCGGCTTGTAGGAATGAATACCAGTGACTTTAGGGGTTCTGCGTACGTTGCAACTCCATCGTCACCTCTCTCTTGACCCTTAGTGTCAGTTCACACCTCGTTCTGTGATCTCGTTATACCATCAAGTGACTGCGCGCTGCGCCGAGGATTATTCGAGTTCAGTTAATGAAACGTCTTTTTGAATGTTATTGCAAACTCTTTTAAAAAGTGCGCGGTCAAGTGACCCATGTGAATTGACTCTAACTCAGAAACATACCCAATCTGTTCCTTTGCCTATCCTATAATGGATAAATGAAAAAATAAAAAAAACACTTTTAAAATACCTTTCACCAGGCAGGAGTAATTCGCTGGTGGCGCTGAGCTGATGCTGCAGGATAAGACGACCGGCTGCCCACTCCTCACTGTGGCATCCTCCAACTCCTTGTTAAATACCTTTCATCATCAGGCAGTGGCAGTTCATCCCGGAGCCAGGAGTAGTTCGCTGGCGGCGCTGAGCTGATGCTGCAGGATAAGACGACCGGCTGCCCACTCCTCACTGTGGCATCCTCTGGCTCCACATCAAACTCCTTATCCAGAGCTGAGGGAAAAAAGGAATGTAAGATTTAAAGGTAGGTAATATAACCTACAAAATAATCACGGCTTTATCCCTATCAGGGTAGGCAAAACCTCAACTAGCATGTTATTAAAAGGCAATTTCGCCACATCTGATAGTTACTGACTAATAAATTTTGTAATTGTTTCTTCATTAGGGTTTGTCGGGTCAGCAGACGACCCGTACTTTTGTAAAGAAAAAACGGTACAAAAATGTTGTTCCGTTCTATGTCCTATACAAGCCCTTAGTGTATGAAAAATCGCGTTGTATCCCATAAAGGGGTATAACAATTCCCTTTTATCTTTATTTATTTATGAAAAGCATTATAATTTATTCCCGAATCGTAAAAGGAACGAAATAAGAATCGCGTCCCTCTGAGATGTCTTCATATTAAAAGTGAAAGTATTCAGTACGTGCTCACTGTACTTAGATAATCAACCGTTGATGATTGTCTGGTGATTGATCAATCGTTGATGATTGTCTGAAGATTGATCAATCGTTGATGATTGTTTGATGATTGATCAATCGTTGGTGATTGATCAATCGTTGATGATTGTCTGGTGATTGATCAATCGTTGATGATTGATTAGTGATTGATCAATCGTTGATGACTGTCTGGTGATTGATCAATCGTTGATGATTGTCTGGAGATTGATCAATCGTTGATGACTGTCTGGTGATTGATCAATCGTTGATGACTGTCTGGTGATTGATCAATCGTTGATGACTGTCTGGAGATTGATCAATCGTTGATGATTGTTTTTGATTGATCAATCGTTGATGAATGACTGTCTGGTGATTGATCAATCGTTGATGATTGTCTGGAGATTGATCAATCGTTGATGATTGTCTGGTGATTGATCAATCGTTGATGATTGATTGGTGATTGATCAATCGTTGATGATTGATTGGTGATTGATCAATCGTTGATGATTGATTAGTGATTGATCAATCGTTGATGATTGTCTGGTGATTGATCAATCGTTGATGATTGATTAGTGATTGATCAATCGTTGATGACTGTCTGGTGATTGATCAATCGTTGATGATTGTCTGGAGATTGATCAATCGTTGATGACTGTCTGGTGATTGATCAATCGTTGATGATTGATTGGTGATTGATCAATCGTTGATGATTAATTGGTGATTGATCAATCGTTGATGATTGTCTGGTGAATGATCAATCGTTGATGATTGATTAGTGATTGATCAATCGCTGATGACTGTCTGGTGATTGAGTGATTGATCAATCGTTGATGATTGTTTGATGATTGATCAATCGTTGGTGATTGATCAATCGTTGATAATTGTCTGGTGATTGATCAATCGTTGATGATTGATTAGTGATTGATCAATCGTTGATGATTGTCTGGAGATTGATCAATCGTTGGTGATTGATCAATCGTTGATAATTGTCTGGTGATTGATCAATCGTTGATGATTGATTAGAGATTGATCAATCGTTGATGATTGTTTGATGATTGATCAGTCGTTGGTGATTGATCAATCGTTGATGATTGATTAAAGATCGTTGATGATTGTCTGGTGATTGATCAATCGTTGATAATTGTCTGGTGATTGATCAATCGTTGATGATTGATTAGTGATTGATCAA
Source organism: Scrobipalpa atriplicella (assembly GCA_029255725.1). Classification (NCBI taxonomy): domain Eukaryota; kingdom Metazoa; phylum Arthropoda; class Insecta; order Lepidoptera; family Gelechiidae; genus Scrobipalpa; species Scrobipalpa atriplicella. The sequence goes on from JARACY010000594.1 coordinate 29,126, forward strand.
TCGTTGATGATTGTTTGATGATTGATCAGTCGTTGGTGATTGATCAATCGTTGATGATTGTCTGGTGATTGATCAATCGTTGATGATTGATTAAAGATTGATCAATCGTTGATGATTGTTTTTGATTGATCAATCGTTGATGATTGTTTGGTGATTGATCAATCGTTGATGATTGTCTGGTGATTGATCAATCGTTGATGATTGTTTGGTGATTGATCAATCGTTGATGATTGTCTGGTGATTGATCAATCGTTGATGATTGATTAGTGATTGATCAATCGTTGATGACTGTCTGGTGATTGATCAATCGTTGATGATTGTCTGGAGATTGATCAATCGTTGATGATTGTTTTTGATTGATCAATCGTTGATGAATGACTGTCTGGTGATTGATCGATCGTTGATGATTGATTAGTGATTGATCAATCGTTGATGATTGTCTGGAGATTGATCAATCGTTGATGACTGTCTGGTGATTGATCAATCGTTGATGACTGTCTGGTGATTGATCAATCGTTGATGATTGTCTGGAGATTGATCAATCGTTGATGACTGTTTGGTGATTGATCAATCGTTGATGACTGTCTGGGGATTGATCAATCGTTGATGATTGATTGGTGATTGATCAATCGTTGATGATTGTTTTTGATTGATCAATCGTTGATGATTGATTAGTGATTGATCAATCGCTGATGACTGTCTGGTGATTGATCAATCGTTGATGATTGTTTGATGATTGATCAATCGTTGGTGATTGATCAATCGTTGATAGTTGTCTGGTGATTGATCAATCGTTGATGATTGATTAGTGATTGATCAATCGTTGATGACTGTCTGGTGATTGATCAATCGTTGATGATTGTTTGATGATTGATCAATCGTTGGTGATTGATCAATCGTTGGTGATTGTCTGGTGATTGATCAATCGTTGATGATTGATTAGTGATTGATCAATCGCTGATGACTGTCTGGTGATTGATCAATCGTTGATGATTGTCTGTTGATTGATCAATCGTTGATGGCTGTCTGGTGATTGATCAATCGTTGATGATTGACTGTCTGGTGATTGATCAATTGTTGATGACTGTCTGGTGATTGATCAATCGTTGATGAATGACTGTCTGGTGATTGATCAATCGTTGATGATTGTTTGGTGATTGATCAATCGTTGATGATTGTCTGGTGATTGATCAATCGTTGATGATTGATAAGTGATTGATCAATCGTTGATGACTGACTGGTGAAAAAATTACAGCAAATGCACATCGGATGATTACTTTTGGCCCACCCTTATTTGGAGAGCTTCCCGCAAACTGATAGGTAATTGTTTAGGCTCAGTTAACGAAACTGAATAACTTTCACAATCAAAATTCTTACAGGAAATTAAAAAAAAACACAGATTTCGTTCTTCACACGACTATCGAGCGCAGCTGTTGTAAATACGCGTCTTTTGAGCTATTTTGAATGTTATATCTTCACAACTCTCCAAGATATAAAGAGATCGCACTATTTCATGAAATGGGGCCCTATAGTGAACGAAAAGACATTTCCAATGTCAAAACATTTGACTTTCCCATTAAAACGAGCAGCCTTTTAAGTAAAAGATTTTCGTTTTCGAGTTTATCCGTAACAAAGTTCTTCTAGCTAACTTTTAATATGTCCTACGGAAGAAATGGGTTGGCGTTATTGTAATCCAGTACACAGAAAGTTCTACAGCCTTCTACATTGCCGCCGGAGGTGTCAGAGGTCTGCTAAGGAAGCCGCTGGGCAAGTCAATTGTGCCACGTCACGCATGGCTAAAGTCACTGACTGTCGTTTATCTATGTAGGAGCCCTAGTAGAAGCCTTAACATCTAAAAAAGGTAAAACATTACTAAAAGGCCAACGAAGCGAAAGATCAATATTATTATAATTTCTGCGAATAATATCAAAATCAAACGAACTGAGAAATTTATTCCGGTTGCCGGAACTGCCAGGGAATTGGGAATTTCATTAATTTTCTATTTTATGTAATTATTTGCAATTAAAGCCTCCTCAATCAGACATTTTAATTAATCAGGATTTCATCATAATTGCTTATTATTCTCAATTCGCGTGTAGCAAGTGCGGACGAAAGTGTCGTTCGAGGATCGGTCTTTTTAGCCACGAGCGACGATGCTCCTCTCGCGTAGGCGCTGCTTAAAATCATCTGACAAGATGAAAAAGGCCTAATGATGATGATGCTTATTATTGAATTCAATTTGTGCTAGTATAACATCGATGTAATATTAGTTGAATCATTTTATCCATCTATTACACGAGATTATGTCATAAATTCAATTAGCACCAAAAGATTAAAAAAATTCATGTCTCGATTATAAGTTCACCCACCGCCGATGATTTTCCTGCACCGAAAGCATTTTTACAATTAAGATAATGTGTGGTATCGGGTGGGTGAGATACTTAGGATTTGGAAACCGACTAACGGCCTGGCCCCGGGAATTTCGCTGCAGCGGGAACTTAAATGTGCGAATATTTAAATAAGTATTTGCTACATCAAATTGTCCCGCAAGCCAGATTCTAGAGCATGAGTCTCATTTTAGTATTTTTCTCCAAAGATTTTATAACCAGCGTCAACATTTTACAACAAAGAGCGCTCATTCATCGGACTGAAACTGACAAAAAAAGTAACAGAATTATTACGAGCCGGAACTAATATAAGTCGAACGTGATCTCAGGAAACTACTGTACAGAAATATTATTTTGATAAAACGGTCTAATAAAATGAACAACAGAGAAATATTTTAAAAACTGAAACCCGACTACAAAAATTAATATCTTACTGTTACAATATTTTTGTACTTGAAATTTTAACTTCTCTCATTAATTTTATCAAACCATGTCAGAGGCCTATTAGCTGTGCTATAAGGCGGTTTAATACTCTGACATTAGAGTTCATCGGATCGATCGACTCGAAGTCCACACGATAGAAGAAGAATTTGACCTCCCACTCGACTGTAAACTATTTATGGTACTATACTCCAAAAAATCTCGATTCAATAGTTTAATTATAGGTATTAATAAAACACAGTCTACTTATAACTTTGATATCCCAGGCATTCGGGTTCATAACATGAGAGTTGTTATTTTTAGGGTTCCGTACCTCAAGAGGAAAAAATTTAACCCTTATAGGAAACGTGATCAAATTTCCCACAAACATTGACTGCTTAATGCTTCCGAGTTTGCCGTAGTCGGGTAGACATAGAAATACTCATCGTTTTACGATAACGATTTTTGTGTAAAGCCCGTTAGAGTTACACGTGCCGAGGGTTCATCAAACCGAGGATTTATTCAACCTGATATTGGAGGAAACGTTTCCTAAAACTACGAGATATAAATTAAGTTCGAAATACAATGCGAAGTTAGTTAGCCTTTATTTATCCGCGAAGTTATAATTAAGAGTAACTGGCTACGCAATGTACATTGTATTGTGTTTATAAATAAAAAATATGAAAAAGTGTTACAGTTCCAGTATTTTGTTATTGAAAGTAAAACAAAAATTAAAAGGTACTTATTAATACCCTTAATTCACGTTCGAAATTTAATTTGTCATAGTTTTTATAAGTCTACGAGTGACGATTTTATTCTGAACAACACTTTTCCATAGCTCAAAAAAAAAATCTTAATTTTTTGTTCAAATCTTTAACTTAACGCTGAATTCCTATTTTGTACCTATTCCTATTTTAAAATTTTGTGTTTATTTAGCCGTAGTACATATAATAATAATAAACGATTTTCTATTCCATTCCGAAAGAAATCCCGAATAAAATGTAGATTTGATTTGACGCTTGCTAACTTTGATCATGAGTCAGACAAGAAATATTACAATTTTTATCTCAAAATAATCATATTTCCTGCAAATTGGTAAGTCAGTTCCTATTTGAGAAAATTTAATAAAAAATATTGCACGTGTTTAAAATCTAGTTCATCGTTCTTGAGGTCTTTGTACCTTTTTTAACCAACTGTTGCGAATCCAAAATGAATAATGTTTATAAAATGAAATTTATTCAACCAAAAAATCTTTTAAATAAAATATTCATTTGTTTTGAGTCTAACATGTTTTTCTACATACAATGTAATAATAAAGAGCTAAACTTTAGCTTCTTCATACTGAAATAATTTCTGAAAATATCAAACTTAAGATTTTTTGTGACATATAATTTGCTCTAGACTAATGATGACTGATGCAAAGTATCAAGTTATAACGTTCCGGAAACAGATCTTCAGGCAGAACTCCCTGCCTAAATGCAAATGGCTAAGGAACTCCATTCCTTAGCCATTCGCATTTTTTTTAACTACCCATATGTTATTTTTCTTGGCAAGTACTTAACGTTTACTATTACTATATAAAGATTTGTTGATTTGTCTACCCCATGATTTCCTGGTACCTTCCTCTCAATCATCTAAAATGGCGGAAACTTTACTCTCTCCACTCAATAAGGGAACTGTTATTGCAAAACGCTTTTATTTATGTCTAATAAAGCTCTCTCAAGAAAATACCTTACATCTTCAAAGACTAGCCTCTACACGTGTCAGGGAAATTATTCATAAAAAAACACTGAGACCTGAGTCAGCTCCATTTCTCGTGCAATACAGATCGCAACATTCAATTGAAAATACTGAGTTTTCACTCTGTTTAGTTTAAGTAATATATTTTAATTGTATATTGAGCTTTGTGTTGTTTCGTGAATAGACGTTTTTCAATTCTAACAGAAATGCCTCAAATTCCAGGCGTCTATCGCAAGTCATATTACTTCTAAGTAGCAAAGACATGTTTACAAGTAGATTTGATCTTAAAGGCATGTCTGTTACCAACTTCGTTTTTAATCTTTGCCCCAGGGTTTACGTGGCGTTTTTTGACCCAACAACACAGGAAAAGAAGTAAAAGAAGAAAAGTAAGCATTTTGTATAACGCGTAACATAATAATGACACAAAAGAGGCAAATGTAATCACATTCTATCGAGTGAGTTATTGAGTCGACTAAAGACCGTTTAAAATATAGGTACCTACTTAGACCACTGATATGGTTTGTACAACGACTTGTATCAGTAACAGCGAAAGAGCCCGATGGCTCAACATACCCTCCGGTGCACGAAATCATCTTCATTTTAATGTAAATCAAATTGTCATCTCATCATGCCTTCTTTGTCAGTAATCTACCAATTTCCATTTTAATATAATATTTTTTCCCTCCAGCCTGTAATATATAATGTTCCTAAGAATATGTTAGCATAAGAGCAATAAATATCGGCCGGCCTTAGCTTGGAGCCTCTTCAACATAATGTTTGCAGAGGATGGCCGGCAAATAAAACAAGGCTACATAATATAAGGATATTTACATTGGATGATATATTACGGACATAAAAATACTTCCTTTTAACCGACTTCAAAAAAGGAGATGTTACATTTGAGTAGAGCTAGAACTTGGCTAGAACATTCTGCTCATTGGCTGAAAAAAAGGGACATTACGCTGATTGTGCATTACAAAGCTGTCATTCCGCTCAGATGGTCGGTATTTTAAAATGATAATGATGACTGTGACGAGAGTCATGGTGATGATTGATGACGACGAAGATGATGATCCTTTTACAGCCAGCGAATTTATGTGAAATTATTGTTTATACTATGATTGTTGCTACAAGATGTCTTATTTGTCGATCATTATAACAAGTTTCTGTGAACTGATAATCTGATCCTTGAATCCAAATCAGGAGACCTATTTTTAACCGTCACTGGATGATAAATGAACGTGTAAAAAAAGTTTTTGTGGTGTCACTTTTCTTTGTGTTCTATATGGCAAAAGCTTCTTGGTAAGCTCGCTTCATCTTCGTCTTTTAGTCAGCCACTTTTTATCCCAAACAATTTAATTAACCTTTTATAAAAATATTTGGGTCAGATCACACCGGGAAGCAACGCGACGCAATTCGGCGCGAAGCTGCTTGAAGTAATTTTGAGTTCTGTCCATGTTCTGTCAATGAAATTTCTTCCAGAATTAATCAATCAGAAGAATCAACTTAGTCGCTTCCCAGTGTGACCTGACTCTTAAACGTATTTAAGAGTAATTCAAATTCCTATTTATTCAATCACACAAGGTGAATGCCAAAAATTGCCACCCCGGCCTCAATATCAACTTTGTAAGAACCTAGAACTTCTCTTTCTTCAATCAAAACTTGCTACAGAGGTGCCAGATCTAATTTTCAACTGGTGGAATAATATCCATTGATTTGCGAAGGAAATTGTCTGTCGTAATAATATTAACAGACTAGCTAACTAGACCGCGGTATCACTTGCAACATAATGAGTTTTCCCGTGGGCATAGGATATTTTCCTGCGATATAAAGTAGTCAAGTTACTCCTAGTTAACATAGCTTTTTATAATATATTAAAGTTTTTTTTATTGGATTGGACAAACAAACATTCAAAGTATTTTCTTTCTATTATTAGTATAGATAAGCTTTTTATTTCTATCTCCACTTACAAATTTTGAAAACAATAGTATTATGTTAATTATGAGAATTATCTCGCAGTGAGCGTCTATTGGCTTTTAATTTTTTTTTTCTTTATTGACTAAAACGTTTACAAAAATATGACTAATATTATTAATTTATATCCTACTTACCACCTACTTACCTAACCTAACCTAACCTAATTGGTTTTCATGCCATTTTTATGGCTGTCTCAGAAATATAAGCAGCTTGAACGTTCTACGTAATGCAAGTTGTAATACAATTTTTTTATTTTTTATTCCTAACTAAATATAGCTAACCTTTCAGAGGTTGGAAGGTTTTATTTTGTTTTTCTCACACTTTGAAAAAGGACAAAAATTCAATGTGAAGTTTGGCAATAAAGCTGATATTCCAGAAACTCGAGTATGGTCCTTCGGGACAACCTTTACTCGCGAGTGTTTACGGTTTATCAACATACATACATAATATACTTTTAATAACGCCTTTATCCCTATTGGGGTAGGCAGAGCCTAAACGTTCTAAACAAAGGTCGTTCCGCCACGTCGAACAAGTTTTGAGGGTTATTCCAGATTGATCTGTATATTGCTATAGTGACAGGTTGTCAGCCCATCGCCTAAATTACAATATGTACTAACTAGTATGTACTAAAACCCTCGAATCCCTTAGCTGATTTTTACAGCATGCGCGGGAAGAAATGCAGCTGGCACATTCTATGTTTTCTTTCACTCTAGTAAAAACAAATCACTTGTCCATGAGACTCTCCCCTCAGTGTTTAATTTGCTTCGAGTCTCTAATTTTTTCAAGCTGTTTACAGTACCTACTCCTGACTTGACTTCTTTCAGGTTAGGTATCCCCGATTTGATCGAGGTACGTTCGTCAACGCCTTTTTCTTCAAACTTTATTCACGTTCACTTCCTACTATCCTACTAATATTATAAATGCGAAAGTTTGAATATTTGAATGTTTGGATGTTTTTTTACGCAATCATGCTTCAACCATCGAACCGATCGGGATGTAACTTAGATCCTGAAATAGGGCATAGGCTACTCTTCTCGCAGGAAAACCTTAATTTCCACGAGATAACTCATTTAACTTGGGTGAAACCGCGGACGGAAAGCTAGTATTAAATTAAAGGTACTCACATGCAAACTTCAAATGGGTGGGATACCCCAACACGATCCCACCGAGGTGACGCACCATGCACTGGTAGACACCTTCCCCCTCCTTTCGTACTCTTCTTGACACCTCCAAGGTGCCGGAAGGTGATACTCTGGAAAAAAAGCAAACACTTAGGAAATTTGAGAATTTAAATACGTCGAAAAGAATTTAAACAATAAAACAATACAGAATGTTAATTTCATTGCATACCATAGATTTAGCCTTGTTGAAGTAAAGATTAAGCCTGCGCCGAGGCACAGGCGCGCACATTCACTTGAAGATTATAGGTAATGTCATTGAAATATTGTTTATACTAGCGCGCGCAACGGATGGCAGTTACGTCTGTGGCCGCGCGTCGCGTGTGCAAAAATCGCAGCTTAAATTTTTTTTTTGTCTAAAAAAAACAATTTCAAAATAAATTCAGACATATACCTAGTAGAAAACCTTGAGGTTCTTAGTATAGATTTTTTTTCTGTTAGAACTGTTTTATTGTAGCCATCAAATCAAGAGAAGGAGGCACTTTGTTATATTTTTCCATCGAGGGTTTCTAACACATAATATATAGTAATAATTCTGAATACTCAACTGTGTTACATATTAATTCCATAACTAACACTTTAGCAGGAACGATACAACACTCCTACAAAATTGTCGTAATTTCGTTTTGCTCGCATGATGGCCTCTTAACGACCTTATGAAAAATACTAAAACATTTTCATACAAATAACCACTTTAATCAGATCACTTGCATGGGGAAGCCATTTTTATTTTAATATTTGTTAAGTAATAAAACACCACCTAGTTATGGCACGCAATTAAATTAACACTCTGTATTTTTAGGTACTAATCAAACAATAAATTCTGTCCCTCAACACCCCCGACAACGACCTCTTAAGGGTGAAGTCAAGTAGGTAATTAAGGTTCCTCTGATCTAAAGCACTCCAAAATTCAAGTTTTGTCTGGCAAGTTATGGTTATGATTATGAATGTCTATTTAGAATTAGATTTGATAATTTTACGTTTGAACTTTGAAGTGTCACTTCCACGCTTTTTTGGGATCGCTAAAAAGAAAAAAAGACTAGACTGATCTCAACTCTGTCAGAGAAATTTAAAGAGATTGTCTTGCAATCGACTTGATAAAAGAGGAACTTCCTTTACCTTTTAGTATAGCCCTTGAGCTCCTCATCTCTTCTTCCAAATGTAGGTCCGGAGTTCGGTCCCTGGGCTGGTCGTCGTCCAGCGGGGGCGGAGGCCTATACGCGTCTGCTGCGTATCAGCTAGGGGCACCAAGCACTTACCTCTTAGCATATCCCTTGAGCTCCTCATTCCCCTTCTTCCACATGTAGGTTCAGACCCTGGGCTAGGGTTCGTCAGCTGGGGGCTCCAGGCACTTACCTCTTAGCATATCCCTTGAGCTCCTCATCTCCCTTCTTCCACATGTAGGTCCGGACCCTGGGCTGGTCGTCGTCCAGCGGGGGCTGTAACGAGTCAAGGCCTCATTTCTTCCACAAATATGATTCTGTTATGAAAACAATAAAAGATTATTGTATTTGAAACATGTTTTATTTTTATGCAAGCTTTTTCAGGGAAAATAAGAACAAGATGAACCAATGAAAAATGTTATCATGTAGTTTATTATGGCAGATTATTATAGTAAAGTTATCTAACCTGTATTGTTGATTTGCTGAAATTTATTTTCTTAAAATTATCTAGGATCAATATTAGATGAAATATTGATTAAACACTTTTGAGTTTCTAAAGATTTTGGTTAATACACTGCACTGAAATTTTGAATAATAGGCAGTATAGTTTGTCACTTATGAGGCGATTTGGCGTTCCTCTGGGTTTCTGAAGGCACGATGTAGACTAGTAAGTGTTCCTTGAGAGGCTGCTGGGGCTTCATTGTGACGGAGGTTCCAAGGAAACTCTATAAAAGAGAGAATAAAGTAATGGTTAGAAATACTGATGTACATTCAGCAACATACGATTTTGTAAGAAAAGTACAAACCTTATAAGTCTTTTATACTTAGGTCCACTGCAGAATGTTGTCTGGAGGTTGTGGAAGACATTTATAGGCTCGTAAATAGATTAATTCATTAAAATAATGGATTTTTGTAGTTGTTGTGACAGATTGAGCGGTCATTTGATTGTCATATTGAAAAACAGATTTTTAAACACTCATTTCGTTCACAAAGAAAGTTATGATCGTATTTTTGGCTTGAAAATCACACTAGATTAGCGAATAACTATATTATTCAGTACAAAACATCACGACAAATAGTATTTAAATTCAGTAGAGTTAAAATATAACGTAAAATATTATTTATGTGCATCTAAAGTCATGAAGGCTGTATGTGACTTTTGCCTTTCGCAGCAAACACTTTTGAATGAGAAAAAAATATTATCTGTGCGAAGCTTGGGGCGGCGCGACAATTTTGAAATGAACCTTATTCTCATAGAAATAAGATAGTTTATGAATTGATCTTTATTGTCATAGTAATAAGGGGAATAATGGATTGCAGTTAGCGAATTTCAAGAGCCGAGAGCCATGGATAGCACACATAGACAAATTTTTAACACACACAGGCGCATTTTTGATGAGTTTTGGAATATGATCCTTATCTAGAAGCAATAAGGATGTAAATGTTCTGAAAGTTCATTTTCCAGTAACTTATAGGTGTTTAAAGACGAAAATGCCTTGTCTTTTTAGCAAATGTCAAACGATATTTGAAATTGTTCGTTATTAGCATAGCTGTAAGGTTGAATATTGACTGAAAGTATTGAACTAGAGGATTTAAGGTCGAGAATCGAGTAATTTTTAGATGATTAAACTAAAGATAATCCTTATTGTCATGGTGATAAGATTGATAATGAGCTGAAGTAGCAAACTAGGAGTGATATAAGGGCGAGAATAGAGTAAATTTCGGATGATTATTTGAAGGTGAACTTTATCTTCATAGTAATACTGTTGTATATTGACAGAAGGTCGAAAATATCAGAAAGTTAGAGTAAATATCCTTTTGCCAAGCGACTTTTTATGAAAGTTGCAGAAATGAATCTTATGTATTGTGTGATATGGTTGAAAATAGGAATAAAGACAGGTCGAGCGGTGAAGTTAAGGTTCAAAATCCTCTGTTTTATGTGGAATTAGCATAAGAATTTATGAAAATGAATTCTAACTTCAAAGTACTAGAGGATTGAAAATAGGATATCAAAGCCCACATCAAAACACTATATAAGCCATACAAACGGTGATTAGGGATTCATTTCTTCTGAGTCGCGTTTAGCGATCGTACGATTTTACACGTATAACTGGTAATAGTTCTTTGAGATTTTGTATTGGGGTTTTACGATTAATTTTAGAGTCACCTTTTTTCTACATTTCAATTGTTTAATATTTCTTTTGGTCACAAGACTGGAGGGCGTCTGGCCTGGCTATTTGTATCTGTTTACGGTAGCTATGGTTGGATTAACTCTCAGGCATGAGGCTACAGGAGATAGGGGATATTAGAGTCATTTGTAGTTTGCGTGTAAATCTATGGAATGGGGTGTATGAATTGTTTTTCGTAACCACTTCTTAATTCAATCATACATCTCATTCATATAGCTCATGAGGGTGCCATTATGGAATTGGGCACCCGGTCACGTCAGTGATTTTAGGAATTCCCTGAGGAGAACTAATCATGTCGAACTGCTTGAGGAACACGTATACTAGCCAGCCCCGCATAGGTACAGCTCAACACGGTCGACATGATTTTTCTGTCTCAGTCTTTACTTACACAACTCATTTGAATTCCGGTGGCCTGTCCCTTAGCTATATGCTTTGGCGCTGGAGTTCTTAGGGCGGCTTGTAGGCTAGAAACAGAATCTAGATTTCGCCAGTCTAGTACACAATTCTTCCCATAGGGTCGGGTTCTTACTTGCTAGTTCGAACCTGACCACCCACACCACACACCACACTTTTAAATGTAAATAAGAAGACTATCTTCTAGCTTTGCATCTACACAGTAGCTTTTGTTAGGTAGGAATGTTAGTTACACAAAAGGTTAGTTAAAATCTTTAGAATAGTTTAACTAGAAATTTTAAAGTAGGGAGGGACCGATAGAACCATTATAGAATGGTTTCTCTTAGGATATCTATGTATTACTGATAGGGATAGTAGGAATAGTGACAGGTTTCTTATTTCATGCTCATAATTTGATTTACCTACTATATAACGTTCTAAACATTATCCTTTTAAACTTAGCCTTCTCTAAAAATAATATTCAAATACTTACTGAGTATACTTACAAGTGTACAAACACTTCTAGAAGTCAGATGTAGAATCCACTGCTCGCTGAATATAAGACAGTAGTTTGTCAATTTTGATATTGTTTAAATAGTTTTCTAAAAATAAAATAACTAGCTTTTCAGACAACAGAGTTGATAGCTAAATTTTAAATTATTGGTTGGTAGTTGCTAATCTTGAAGGTACATCAAGTATGAATAACTATAATGTGATGACACATTCATTGGACAATACAGAATCATAGTATTCTAGCAGATAATTTCTTACCATGAGGATAGAAAAACTGTTCGTATTTGTCCATGCTAAAAAATAAAGTTATTGCAGAAAGTGATGCTTATTTGGTTATCTGAGAGATTTTGTAACTATGAACTTTTGCAAGTTAAATAAATAATATTAGATTACTTTTGTTCAAGTAAGGAACTTATAATAGATTCTATATTACTGTAAGATTCAGACAGTAAATTATCCAATATAGAAGTAATATGTTAATAGAATCTATTCACAAAATAAATAATTGTTGTTCTTTGCTGAATAAAATAGTAGTACTTTATTGATTGAGTTCAACTAAACATCCAAGTTACTAGAGAATGTTGTTTTGGATAAATTCATGTATTTATATATTTATTTTATGTCAGACTCACAGACAGACAATATGATAGTTTATTTTATATATTTATAAGGACATAGCCTTTGTTCCAAACTAGAATCATTTTGAAAGTAATTCTATTAGCTTCAGAGATAACAAAAGCCTTCAATATTTTGGCAAAAGTAAATTTTGTTTATTTTCACAGCGTCTTATAGATTCATTGATGACAGATACCTAGAATATTATTCTGAGAAGCCTGGAACACTCAGACGAACTATTGTTGATATATCTATGTAATTCTATTTCTAAACTCCACTCCTTAGATACAACTACTTGTTGTTTTGCGATTGATATTCTAAGACGCTTATAACGTAAATTTAGGTGCATTATTGAAGGCAGGTTGGGGGAGATCGTCCAACTGTCAATGGATGTTGATCTACGGTGTTCTCCGTCGTAGGTGTATAATACGAGGAAAGACATAAAAATTCACAACCTCAGAAAGTATTATCATTACGGAGATGACGGTAAAAAAATCAAAACCATAAGCCGTTAAAGCGGGGTGCGAGCTTTCACCCAAAAGCCAACCTTTAAATGAACAAATTCTAGGTCTAGGTAAATTCTGACAGACTAAATCTTGGCTAATTTATATAATTATAATATCTTTATTTATTTTATTAAGATTTGCAGGAAATAAAAGTAAAACCAACTGTAATTTTTATTCAAACAATAATCATCTTACCTTGCTTAATCTAATTACTAAATTCTGAAATTATTTTATCTTAGCGTTACATGGTTAACTTGGATGTTTATCATCATATGAACTTGTTGCACATGTTAGTCTCTTCGGTCTAATCTAGGTTTATTGAGCAGCTAGAAAAGTCCTTTTGAGTTGCTGACTTTCTAACATGATTGTAGCGAAATTTTGGTAACTGAAATTAGAAAAAGTAATAATTTTAGCTTATAATTTATAGGTCAATGTTATCAGATATCAATAAAAGTACCTTTGGAACTAAATACTACAATTACTTGGTTATACTTTCATAATTGAAACGCAAGATAGGAGATAGACATTGTAAATAGAAACTTTCATAGTACTGTAGAACTTGTAGACTATCAAGGTTGTTGACCTGAAAAACAAAATAGAAGTAAATTTATTACAGAAAATATTTAATTTAACTCGTACAGTTATCTGTTAAATTGTTGAGAGTAGCTAGGATCGGTTGTAGTAGGATTTCATAGTTAGCTTTGTTGAAAACAAACCATTATTTGGGTCACTAAAGTCAAGTTTTATCATACTTTGCTAAGACTTATATATCAAAACACTAGTATTTAACGATCTGTATATGATAAATAAAAGATTATTAGTAGAATAAACCTTTGGTTAGCTTAAATAACTTCGGAAAAGTGATAGAGAAAACAGAGAATTACTTACCTTTATTTTGTTTGTGTTACGGGTTTTCCATTGAAGTAGTATCACTCTAGAGGTGAATTGGGTTCTTAGGATCACTAGAATAACTTTAATTAAAAGGTTTTCTCTTTATAAAGCCTAGTTTGTAGGATTATCTGATATTTAGCGGCAATAATTTCATTTTGATAGCTCTGCGATAGTTGACGTTAGTTGTTTTCTTAAAATCTCCCTTTGACTAGGCAATGGGATATTGCTCATGCAGCCTAATTTTGAGCGTTTTTGCAGTACATTTTTGACGGATAATTCGTAGATTTAAGTACTTAGGAACGTTATTAGACTTTATTTAGTAGAAAAGGAAGGCTTATTGCTAATCGTAGATGATTGTATAGGTTAGGGATTAGGATATATCTTTCTTTGAAAAGACCTGGGTTTATTTTATTCACAACGTAGAGGTAGACGTATCACGAAAGGCCAAAACTAACTTATAATTCAGACAAAGGTACACAACATATATTTATAAATTTAGGGAATTCATTGAGGTAGGATATTTTAGGACAAAGTTTGGAGTACTATAGAATGAGTAGTTATAATTATAGTTTGGACGTTTGAGACAGTACAATTTAAGAGTTCCGTGACCAGGATGATGAGTTACTACGGTTTGTTATTTTAGCTATGAAGTGTCTCTATTAGTTAATGTGTACCTTTTATTTTAATAATATGTGACTATATATTCCTATAGTCACAATTTGTTGCCGTAAACGGATAGAAGGAAGATATAGTTATCTAATGCTTTGAGTATTGACGTATAGGATTTCTCTAAAATAGTAAAGAATTTGTTATAGTCTGGGAGTTGTTTAGGGTACATTTGGAACTTTACATTTACATACACACTACCTATACATTGTTGGTAAAGGTTCCATTATTTTTATTTATTATTAAATAATTTATTTCTTTGTTTGAATAAAAAAATATTAATCATTTTTACTTTTTTAGGGTTTTTGATATAAAGTTTCAAACAACAGAAAAGAAGGAGAGAAAGATAATATGCCTAAGCTTAGATCAACTAGGAAGCGCAGAGCTCCAGCGCGTTTTGGTAGCACAGAAGCTGAACTCAATAGAACAGGAGAGGAGACTGAAGAAGGAGTAGGGAGTCAAGTTTCTAATCGAGAAATGGCAAACTCACCAGCTAGCGAGATAGTTCAGCAACAAGTTGAGCAACAACCATTAGTCCAGCAACCTATTCAACAACCGTCTGCTTCGCAGCAAATAGTTAATCAGGCGTTAATTCATCAAGATCAAGTTCAACGCTTAGGAGATAGACAGTCCCCAGAGATATTAGAATTTGCAGAAGATCAACCACCGAATCAAAACGTGAAAACTCGGGTCAAGGTTAGAAAACCGAACTCCGGTCTGGCTTACCGATTTTTGAGAAGATCAATATATAATTTAACTTCAAAGTTAGAAGAATTAAACAAGAAGGTAGTAGATTCTAATCAAAAGACATCAAGTACTGAAGGACAGGCGAGTGAATCTTTGGTTGATGCGAGTCAAGAGGCCCCAGTTAGTATAGATGAAAGCGTAAATTCTGGTAACAAAAACGTACAAGAGCAATTGACTTCGAACGTAGAAAAGACACCAGTGCAAAAGGAGGTTGATTACCAGCAAATAACCTATAATATTCGTAACATAAATCTTGAGCGTCCGAAATTCGAAGGAGAAGGAGCTTTAAGTCCGGTCACATTTGTAGAGGAATTGGAAGCTTACATAAGGAAATCTAGTAAGGAGGGACAAAATGTGGTAGAATTAATTCTTGAATGTTTAAAAGGAGACGCTCGAGATTGGGCAAGAGTATATAGCCAACGTTGGAAAGGACTTGACGATTTCAAGGTGGACTTTTTCGCCACATATTGGGGCAGTAAAGAGCAAAACGAATTGCGTAGACAAATCGTCCATGGCACGTGGGACAAACAGAGCTCACCTACTATGCTTAATTACTTTCTAAAATTGACAAGCAAGGCTCAATTGATAAACTTCAAAATTCCGGAAAACCAATTAGTAAATGATGTAATGAGACATTTCCCGAAGAACGTCCAACAAGTTTGGTCAACTTTAAATAAGAATACAATAATTGAAGGGGCTGAGTTCCTTAGGACAATGGACGAAATCAATAAACAGGAGCCTCATGTATATGCAGGGAGTGCCAATAGAAGATCAGATTTCGACCAGAGGAAGAGGGGAATGGTTAGCAATTACAGAAATTGGCAGAGACCAGTTACCGGTAAAACTAAGGACGTTAACACTATAACAATAGATCAAGAAGGAACATCAGCTGTAACAGAGCAGTTAGAGGCGTTAAACTAGAGGAGGTTGATTACTCTGAGATCCCCGAATCAACCTCAACTATAGGGGATAAAGTTTTGCGAATGATGTACAAAATGGGCTGGGAACCAGGTCAATTATTAGGAAAAAACGAAAATGGTTTACGTAAACCGATAGTAGGGAAGGTTTTATTACGAAAGGAAAAAGAAGGGTTAGGATACGTAGACGAAGAGGAGAAAGAATTACTAATTCCCGAATCAATTGTCGAAGTGATCAAATTGAGATCCGAGCAAATCGAGTACAAAGGAGTAGATTCCAAAAATACTTGTACTGTCTTTGAAGAAGCTCGCGAACCAGATGTAGAGGATAGGCAAAAGTCAGAAATATCTGTGCAAGTGTATGAGTACGAAGTAATAGTATTGGTAGATTCGGGTAGCGATGTTACATGCATATCCGAAGAACTCTGGAAGGAATTGCAATTAACAAACGCCAATTTACCAATGATGCCTATAAAGCCTTTACCGGTCAGAACAGCAATAGGTCAAAAAAGTTCAGATTTGCATTTTTCAACGGTGTTACCCGTGAAAATTGGTACTATAGATCATGACATAAAATTTTTAATAGTTCCTGATTTAGCAGTGCCTATGCTGTTTGGTTTTGATTGGATGAAATTAAATCAAGCAAGAATTGATTTAGAAAAACCAACAGAAGGAGTGTATTATATTCATAACGGCGTAAGACACAAAATAAGGTTATACGAAAGGGAATTAGAGATTATTGAAAATAAAAACGTAGAATCTAGAGTACAAATTCTCAGGGAGATAGAAGAAAATATTAAAGTGGGAATAGAATTGGGAGTTGAGGAAAAGGAGAGTTTACTTAAATTGTTGCACAAATATGAAAGGTTATTTTCTTCCAAATTGGGAAGGGCCAATTGCTACGAACACGAAATCAAAATGGAACCACATACTCCGATCGTGAGGAAAACATATCCTGTACCATATGCGTATCGTGGAAAAGTAGAGAAAAAGTTGAATGAAATGGAGGAACAAGGAATTATCAGTAGAACTTCCACTCCATATTGTAGTCCGTTGACTTTTACATTAAAAAAGAATGGGGAAGTACGCATGCTACTTGATGCCAGAGGCATTAACAAGTACATGATTCCTGAAACAGAGAAACCTCCCTTACAGTTAGATGTAATCAATTCTTTTCATGGAGCTAAATACATAACTGTAGTTGATTTGAATAACGCGTACTATCAGATTCCCTTAACAGAGGATAGTAAAAAGTATACAGGGTTTACGTTTAATGGCAAATCGTACGTCTATAATGTCCTGGCGCAAGGATTACGCACAGCCGTCGGTAGCTACAGCAGAGCTATGGATATAATATTGGGGCATGAAGTCAGAGAATATTGTGTCAATTACTTAGATGATTTGGCCATAATTACCACAGGTACTTGGGAGCAACATTTAGAACACATAGATACAGTTTTGGGAAAGCTAGACAAGGCAGGGATGACTTGCAACTTGAAGAAGTGTGAGTTCATGTGCAAGGAAGTCAAAATGCTAGGATTCGTTATATCCACGGAAGGGCTAAGAACTGATCCAGATAAGGTAAAAGCAATTCAAGAGTTTCCAGTGCCAAAGAAGTTGAAACAAGTAAGAGCATTTTTGGGGTTGTGCAATTTCTATAGGCGATTTATTCCCAATTACAGTTCAGAAATACAACCCTTATGCAAACTATTAAAAAAAGATATAGGCTGGAGCTGGGGGAAAGTAGAACAGGAAGCGTTCGATAAGGTTAAATCCTTATTTGTCGATACAATACAGTTACAACATCCTGATTTTGAGAAAGATTATTTCTTACAAACTGATTGTTCTAAGATTGGTCTTGCAGGCGTGTTATATCAGAAAGATGATAACGGAGAAAATAGAATACTGGGATTTCATAGTAGAATGTTGCGAGGGGCTCAATTAAATTGGACAGTAACTGAACAAGAATTCTATTCTGTAATAAGTTGTTTGGAGAAATTCGAGACTTACTTGAGAGGTTCCAAAGTCACAATACAAACCGATCACAAAGCGTTAGTATTTGTCAAAAATTGGAGGCTGTCTAACGCTAGAATCACACGATGGATAAATTATTTGGAGCAGTTTGATTATGAAGTTGAGCACATAAAAGGGAGAGATAATATTGCAGCTGATATTTTATCTCGATACCCACCCCAGAGCGAATTATTGCAGGAAGAAAAGGTTCAGTTGCCAGAGATTTTATACATGGAAACAAAAGTTAATAAAGAACTATTGCAGAAATTAGATAAAATAGCAGAATTGCAAAAACAGGACAAAACAATTTCAGAGTTGAGAGACGTATTGAGTAAATCAGAGAGTCCAGAGAAGTCAACAAATAAAATTAAGGGAGAGTTCTTAATAAAAGATGATGTCTTGGTATTTGTACCTCCAGGATATGATAATCAGTTAATTTATTTACCTGATGCATTGAGAGAGGAAGTTGTAAATCAAGTTCACTTGGAAATGGGTCATCAGGGAATTTACAAAGTGATTAAATACGTTAAAGATAGATTCTATTGGAAAGGAATCACAAAATTCGTAAAGAATTTGATAAGAAGTTGTCATGATTGTCAGATTACTAAAAACAATACAGTCAAATTTGTAGGACCCTGTCAATCAATAGTTTCAAACAACATAGGAGATCTAGTGATGGTTGATTTGTATGGACCATTACCGACAGGACAGTTTGGAATGAATTATATTTTAGTAGTTCAAGATTCTTTCAGCAAATTTGTAAAGTTTTATGAACTCAAGAAAGCAACAGCACAATCAGTTGTTAGTAGAGTCAAAAAGTTTTTTGAGATCATAAAACCAAAGATAATACTGTCAGATAATGGGTCGCAGTTTGCTAGCAAATTATGGAAAGATGAAATGGCGCAAGCAGGAGTAAAGGTGTCCTATACAACTGTAAGAAATCCTAGACCGAACACAACTGAGAGAGTAAACAAGGAGCTAGGACGATTGTTTAGGTTGTATTGTAGACAGAATCATAGAGGTTGGGTCTCAGTATTACCAAAATTGGAAGAACTATATAATAATACATTCCATGAAAGCACAGGTTTCACACCATGTGAAATCATGTATGGTAAAGGAACCCAACTCTCATTTGATTCAAATATAAAAAAAGAAAGCGTAGCAGAGGTTGCAAAAGTAAGAGAAAAGGCTAGGGAAAATCTTATAAAGGCAAGTGAAAACCGAAAACGGAAGTTTAATCAAAGATATCGTTTGATACAGTATCAAATTGGAGATCTAGTAAAGATTAAACGGGTGAACAAATCCGATGCTAGCCAAAAGATTACCAAGAAGTTTGAACCTCTATATGAAGGACCTTATGTTATAGCTGCTAACCCATTTAAAAATGTCTACATTTTAGTAGACCCCAAAACTAATCAAATAAGAGGAAAATTCAATACGATTCATCTGTCAAGATATTATACTTGAAAAATCTGTAGTTGAGGTTGGTTTGGGGAAACAATTGTACATATTCATTAATCATTTCTTTATTTTCATTTATTGTTAGATTAAAGTTTAGGTAAAGTTGATTTAAAACAGGATTAAAATTGTCATTTATAATATTTTTCCTTTTGTTAAAATTTTGTTCAAATAAGTAGCTCACTGTTCTAAAGTAGCTGTTGGAATCGAAGTTCATAGTTGTTTGATTATTAAATTTATGTTTTACCAGTTTGGTTACATTATCAATAATTTAAATGAGAGTTAAGTTTATTTGAAAAGTTTACAGATATGGGAAATATCTAGATTAAAAGAATTCTGAGTTATCTAAAATAAAACTTATATTTGAAAGAGTCAATCAAAATAATTGATTGAGCAGATGGGCATCACTCATTTTTATATTAGATCACTTTTGTTAATGTTAAAGTTAAATTAAAAGAATTTTAATAAAAATTGTTTTATAAAAAAAAAAAGAAAGCTAGAATATAATCTAACAAATTAAGAGAGAGAGAGTTATATAAATTGTTTTGTTATTTGTTATTATTAAAAGGAAATTGATGTTATAGTGTGTAAGGACAATAAAAAAAAATGTAATTTGATTACAAAATTAAAAAAAAAATGAACATTAAAAAAAAAAAAACATTAAACAAAAAGAAACAAATAAAAGTAAAAATTTTTGACTGATGGGCAAGGGAGAAACCTATCAAGGTTATAACTGAAACAGTTATCTTTAATAAAAATAGAGACGTTAAAAGAACAAAGTTGTTCTTATTGAGTTAATATTCATAATATTATTATTGGTTTACATAAAGTATCTGAAACGTTACAGCCTTGAATAGAGGGGAGTGTTGGCGGTTTCTCTAAAAAAAAAAAAAAAAATGTTCATTTGAATGTTAATTTTATAATTAAATTCATGATTAAACATTGACTGACTAAAATCAATTTTACTATGTTTATGTATAGATGTGGTATGGTATATGGTAAGTATAGGTACGGTATGGTATTAGGTATGGTAACTTGAAAAAAAAGGTAATAACTTGGTTTGAAAATAGGTAAGTATAGGTGAGTATTATTCAAAGGTAAATTAAGTAAGTATGAATAACTACTAAAGGTAATAACTTTTATCAGGTTAAACTGTATTATTCAGAGGTAATTAAAGTAAGTATGAACAAATACTAAAGGTATCTAACAATTTGTATCAGGTATTCAGGTTATTCAAAGGTAAATTAAGTAGGTAAGTATGAACAACTTATTAAGGATAGGGAATTAAACAAAATAATAGTTTATATAACAATAAAAGTATAATCAAAAGTATGTACAATGATTTAAAAATAAAAAAGGTAACAAAAAAAAAAAAAACTATTTATAAATTAGAGTCATTTAATTGCTGGACCTCCGCCTGGGTAAGAATAGAAAAGATATTTAGTTTGGTCTGGATCAAAATTTGTGGGGAAAGTTTTGAAAGAGAATGGTCAACACAAGATAAGAAAGGCATAAATTCTGAGCAAAATTGGGTACCGGAAAAAGATGGAGAAATGTTGTAAGAACTCAAGTCGGGGAGGTGAAAGATCGGGGAGTTGTTTACAGTTGTCGTGGTAGTAGTATTAGTCATCATAGTAAGGGGTAAAGTGGTTTGATAATTTGTCGAGGTAGGGAGAGGAATAATAGGTAAAGGGGGATTGTTATTAGTCGAGGTAGTCATGATTGGTTTTGGGAGGTGAGCTGTTGTGGAGGGGAGATTGTTGTTGTAGATTGGTCCAGTGGAGGATGTTAAAGTTCTGGTTATGTCGGTAACCGTAATGTTTGTTATAGTCGTGGATGGAGGAGTATTGAAAAGAAAGTCAAAAGGGTTCGTCGGAGGGATGTCAAATATGTCGATAGGAGTAAAAGTAAAGGAAGATATGGGGTCAAAATGTTTAACTATGGGGCGGAGGTCTTCTAGATAATCAATTTTTATAGTTGAGTCGCACGTCTTCTTGTACTCTAGCTGCGCTATCATTCTTTCGAAGATTTTGAGCCACGTCGTCTTGCATGTGTTTACTGTGAACAAAAGAGGAGAGCATATAATACCTAGTAGAATATACCTGACTAAAAAAAATGTGAACGGATATTTTGGCGAGAATTTTTAAAGCTGTTGAATATTGAGAGTATTTATTTTTATTTACAATCTTTGGTGGGACGATACTATCAAAACATCGATTTAGTAGGATTTTAGAATAAAATATTGGGAGTTGTAAAAGTTGAAGTAAGGTACTTACCATCAGTATTTAATTTTGCCGCAATATCACTCCATGCCGCTTCTTTTAAAACTTTGTCTTTGAAGACCGCATTATTTTTATTGTAGAGGTATTCACGAGCACGTACCTCGTGAATAAGTTTAACTTCAAAATTCATAGGTATCGTTTTGTTTTGCGAAATTAGAAGCGTCTTTTACAAAGTTCATAGGGGATTTGAGTGAAAATTTTATCAATCGGTTCGAAATTCAAAAAGCGACGCCGCGCCAAATTATAGGGAGAGAAAAAAAATCGAGTCATAAAATCTAAGTATCCAAACTAACTAAAGTAAAAAAAAAAAAAAACAACGTAAGTGAAGTAAACGTCATTATTCTTGAAGTTAGAAGCGAAATGTAATTTGTTTTAACTTGATTTTGTTACATTTTAACTAATTTCCATGGTGTTTTATATGTTTCAGTAATAGAAGGACAAGAGACAAAATAGCTGTGGTTTAGAAATAATACAATCTACAAAAGTTCATAGAGAGAAAGCAGCCAAACCACAAAGAAAACAATGGATAACAGATGAATTAATTTAACAAGTGAAGATCAACTAAAACAGAACAAAATACCTAGTACCAGTTAAGTTAACCTAGTGTGTACAAAGTTATCGAAAAGGAGATTATCGATTCTACAAAAAGGGAAGATAAAACTTACATCTCGAGACAAAGTTATATATTTCATACATATCTACATAGAACCACACCTGTGTCCCTGATGGAGTAGGCAGAGCAAAAACGATTTATAATAGGTTGTTCCGCCAAGTCTGACAAGTTTCATAGGTTGCTCCGCCAAGTCT
The DNA here is from genome assembly GCA_029255725.1 of Scrobipalpa atriplicella. Classification (NCBI taxonomy): domain Eukaryota; kingdom Metazoa; phylum Arthropoda; class Insecta; order Lepidoptera; family Gelechiidae; genus Scrobipalpa; species Scrobipalpa atriplicella. The sequence continues at coordinate 51,988 of JARACY010000594.1, forward strand.
GACAAGTTTCATAGGTTGCTCCGACACGTCTGACAAGTTTTAGGGCTGGTACAGATGATGGTTATGTATATTGCTGTAGTGACGGATTGTCAGTCATCGCCTAAATTGCAATACACTGGGACTCTCTATTCCCTTAGCTGTTTTCTAGGTACAGCATACATGGGAGGAGGTGTAGCTGGCGCATTCTATGTTTTTATGTCGCTACTGGTCCAGAATGGAAATAGTCAAATAATTCAATAGGTACATATTATACTGTATTAAATATAAGGTACTATTTGTGGAAGTTTGAGACCTTAGAAATAACTAAAAGCTAGTGAAAATAACCAGTTAAGAAAGTCACTATTATGTTATCATTGCTAATTTAAGGGATTGAAATAAATAAAACCACACTTCAAATTTTATTGTTTTATTTTAATATAGAATACAAAGTTAGTTTTATCTTTGTTTGAGGATATGTAATATTTGTTTTTTTTTAGTAAACAGAACATAAAAGAAGAATTAAAGGTATTATTTGCATGTGATAATGAAAGATGAGAGAATGAAGGAAGTACAAAAGATAGTAAAGTTCTAAATTGATAAATTGGTTGACTAAACATGATTCAAACAGAGATAGCTAAAGTTGTTTTAGTAGGTATAGTAATGGCAAAGAAAAAAAGTTTTGAAAATTTTATTCAGTATTCTTATAATGGGCCTTGAGATTTTGTTAGAGGTGGATAAATTTGCGCAGAGGAAGAATACATGTTGTAATAGGATAGTTTGAAGGATTGTGTTTGGTTCTTTCACAATTTCAAGAGCTACTTATATTGAATGCAAGTTATTGTTCATTCTTTATTAGACAGTACACATTACAAAGAAACTTATATGAGACTTTGGAGTTAGGATAGGACAGATGTCATTTTTTCTGTGATTGCACAGTAGTTTCATATAGGGGTCACACTCTACACGTTTGCAAACAAGCAAAAAGCTGATATACACACACTATCATATTATTTATAATGTGATAACATTAAGCTGAATTGTTAGTGATATAATTTGGAATTGAAATTCAGAGAGACAGCCTTAATGAATATGCCCAACGAAATTAACTAGCATATAGGGTATCTGCACTGCATTCACAGGGGTATCATCTTATCTAAAGATCACCATTCCAATGCAGAATAAATACGAGTATTGATGTGGATCTTATAAGTACTTTTCTTCTAAAACGTTGAGACTTAGCACAATCTCAGCGCCTTGTATGCGGTGTGATTTAACTCTGCGAAATTACTTTGTTGTTCATTAACTAAGGTAGTCAAAGATTTTGAAATTCAAGATTGAGTTATAATTATTGGTAATTCAGTCACATTACACACACACACACACACAAAGCACCTAAGAGAGGATGGACAATATCTCATAACATAACATATTTGCGGAAACTAGTATTTATGATAGGCTGGTAAAAATTCTTCATTATTATTGCCATTATGAATTTTTAGGGAGTTGAAAATGTAACGAGTCAAGGCCTCATTTCTTCCACAAATATGATTCTGTTATGAAAACAATAAAAGATTATTGTATTTGAAACATGTTTTATTTTTATGCAAGCTTTTTCAGGGAAAATAAGAACAAGATGAACCAATGAAAAATGTTATCATGTAGTTTATTATGGCAGATTATTATAGTAAAGTTATCTAACCTGTATTGTTGATTTGCTGAAATTTATTTTCTTAAAATTATCTAGGATCAATATTAGATGAAATATTGATTAAACACTTTTGAGTTTCTAAAGATTTTGGTTAATACACTGCACTGAAATTTTGAATAATAGGCAGTATAGTTTGTCACTTATGAGGCGATTTGGCGTTCCTCTGGGTTTCTGAAGGCACGATGTAGACTAGTAAGTGTTCCTTGAGAGGCTGCTGGGGCTTCATTGTGACGGAGGTTCCAAGGAAACTCTATAAAAGAGAGAATAAAGTAATGGTTAGAAATACTGATGTACATTCAGCAACATACGATTTTGTAAGAAAAGTACAAACCTTATAAGTCTTTTATACTTAGGTCCACTGCAGAATGTTGTCTGGAGGTTGTGGAAGACATTTATAGGCTCGTAAATAGATTAATTCATTAAAATAATGGATTTTTGTAGTTGTTGTGACAGATTGAGCGGTCATTTGATTGTCATATTGAAAAACAGATTTTTAAACACTCATTTCGTTCACAAAGAAAGTTATGATCGTATTTTTGGCTTGAAAATCACACTAGATTAGCGAATAACTATATTATTCAGTACAAAACATCACGACAAATAGTATTTAAATTCAGTAGAGTTAAAATATAACGTAAAATATTATTTATGTGCATCTAAAGTCATGAAGGCTGTATGTGACTTTTGCCTTTCGCAGCAAACACTTTTGAATGAGAAAAAAATATTATCTGTGCGAAGCTTGGGGCGGCGCGACAATTTTGAAATGAACCTTATTCTCATAGAAATAAGATAGTTTATGAATTGATCTTTATTGTCATAGTAATAAGGGGAATAATGGATTGCAGTTAGCGAATTTCAAGAGCCGAGAGCCATGGATAGCACACATAGACAAATTTTTAACACACACAGGCGCATTTTTGATGAGTTTTGGAATATGATCCTTATCTAGAAGCAATAAGGATGTAAATGTTCTGAAAGTTCATTTTCCAGTAACTTATAGGTGTTTAAAGACGAAAATGCCTTGTCTTTTTAGCAAATGTCAAACGATATTTGAAATTGTTCGTTATTAGCATAGCTGTAAGGTTGAATATTGACTGAAAGTATTGAACTAGAGGATTTAAGGTCGAGAATCGAGTAATTTTTAGATGATTAAACTAAAGATAATCCTTATTGTCATGGTGATAAGATTGATAATGAGCTGAAGTAGCAAACTAGGAGTGATATAAGGGCGAGAATAGAGTAAATTTCGGATGATTATTTGAAGGTGAACTTTATCTTCATAGTAATACTGTTGTATATTGACAGAAGGTCGAAAATATCAGAAAGTTAGAGTAAATATCCTTTTGCCAAGCGACTTTTTATGAAAGTTGCAGAAATGAATCTTATGTATTGTGTGATATGGTTGAAAATAGGAATAAAGACAGGTCGAGCGGTGAAGTTAAGGTTCAAAATCCTCTGTTTTATGTGGAATTAGCATAAGAATTTATGAAAATGAATTCTAACTTCAAAGTACTAGAGGATTGAAAATAGGATATCAAAGCCCACATCAAAACACTATATAAGCCATACAAACGGTGATTAGGGATTCATTTCTTCTGAGTCGCGTTTAGCGATCGTACGATTTTACACGTATAACTGGTAATAGTTCTTTGAGATTTTGTATTGGGGTTTTACGATTAATTTTAGAGTCACCTTTTTTCTACATTTCAATTGTTTAATATTTCTTTTGGTCACAAGACTGGAGGGCGTCTGGCCTGGCTATTTGTATCTGTTTACGGTAGCTATGGTTGGATTAACTCTCAGGCATGAGGCTACAGGAGATAGGGGATATTAGAGTCATTTGTAGTTTGCGTGTAAATCTATGGAATGGGGTGTATGAATTGTTTTTCGTAACCACTTCTTAATTCAATCATACATCTCATTCATATAGCTCATGAGGGTGCCATTATGGAATTGGGCACCCGGTCACGTCAGTGATTTTAGGAATTCCCTGAGGAGAACTAATCATGTCGAACTGCTTGAGGAACACGTATACTAGCCAGCCCCGCATAGGTACAGCTCAACACGGTCGACATGATTTTTCTGTCTCAGTCTTTACTTACACAACTCATTTGAATTCCGGTGGCCTGTCCCTTAGCTATATGCTTTGGCGCTGGAGTTCTTAGGGCGGCTTGTAGGCTAGAAACAGAATCTAGATTTCGCCAGTCTAGTACACAATTCTTCCCATAGGGTCGGGTTCTTACTTGCTAGTTCGAACCTGACCACCCACACCACACACCACACTTTTAAATGTAAATAAGAAGACTATCTTCTAGCTTTGCATCTACACAGTAGCTTTTGTTAGGTAGGAATGTTAGTTACACAAAAGGTTAGTTAAAATCTTTAGAATAGTTTAACTAGAAATTTTAAAGTAGGGAGGGACCGATAGAACCATTATAGAATGGTTTCTCTTAGGATATCTATGTATTACTGATAGGGATAGTAGGAATAGTGACAGGTTTCTTATTTCATGCTCATAATTTGATTTACCTACTATATAACGTTCTAAACATTATCCTTTTAAACTTAGCCTTCTCTAAAAATAATATTCAAATACTTACTGAGTATACTTACAAGTGTACAAACACTTCTAGAAGTCAGATGTAGAATCCACTGCTCGCTGAATATAAGACAGTAGTTTGTCAATTTTGATATTGTTTAAATAGTTTTCTAAAAATAAAATAACTAGCTTTTCAGACAACAGAGTTGATAGCTAAATTTTAAATTATTGGTTGGTAGTTGCTAATCTTGAAGGTACATCAAGTATGAATAACTATAATGTGATGACACATTCATTGGACAATACAGAATCATAGTATTCTAGCAGATAATTTCTTACCATGAGGATAGAAAAACTGTTCGTATTTGTCCATGCTAAAAAATAAAGTTATTGCAGAAAGTGATGCTTATTTGGTTATCTGAGAGATTTTGTAACTATGAACTTTTGCAAGTTAAATAAATAATATTAGATTACTTTTGTTCAAGTAAGGAACTTATAATAGATTCTATATTACTGTAAGATTCAGACAGTAAATTATCCAATATAGAAGTAATATGTTAATAGAATCTATTCACAAAATAAATAATTGTTGTTCTTTGCTGAATAAAATAGTAGTACTTTATTGATTGAGTTCAACTAAACATCCAAGTTACTAGAGAATGTTGTTTTGGATAAATTCATGTATTTATATATTTATTTTATGTCAGACTCACAGACAGACAATATGATAGTTTATTTTATATATTTATAAGGACATAGCCTTTGTTCCAAACTAGAATCATTTTGAAAGTAATTCTATTAGCTTCAGAGATAACAAAAGCCTTCAATATTTTGGCAAAAGTAAATTTTGTTTATTTTCACAGCGTCTTATAGATTCATTGATGACAGATACCTAGAATATTATTCTGAGAAGCCTGGAACACTCAGACGAACTATTGTTGATATATCTATGTAATTCTATTTCTAAACTCCACTCCTTAGATACAACTACTTGTTGTTTTGCGATTGATATTCTAAGACGCTTATAACGTAAATTTAGGTGCATTATTGAAGGCAGGTTGGGGGAGATCGTCCAACTGTCAATGGATGTTGATCTACGGTGTTCTCCGTCGTAGGTGTATAATACGAGGAAAGACATAAAAATTCACAACCTCAGAAAGTATTATCATTACGGAGATGACGGTAAAAAAATCAAAACCATAAGCCGTTAAAGCGGGGTGCGAGCTTTCACCCAAAAGCCAACCTTTAAATGAACAAATTCTAGGTCTAGGTAAATTCTGACAGACTAAATCTTGGCTAATTTATATAATTATAATATCTTTATTTATTTTATTAAGATTTGCAGGAAATAAAAGTAAAACCAACTGTAATTTTTATTCAAACAATAATCATCTTACCTTGCTTAATCTAATTACTAAATTCTGAAATTATTTTATCTTAGCGTTACATGGTTAACTTGGATGTTTATCATCATATGAACTTGTTGCACATGTTAGTCTCTTCGGTCTAATCTAGGTTTATTGAGCAGCTAGAAAAGTCCTTTTGAGTTGCTGACTTTCTAACATGATTGTAGCGAAATTTTGGTAACTGAAATTAGAAAAAGTAATAATTTTAGCTTATAATTTATAGGTCAATGTTATCAGATATCAATAAAAGTACCTTTGGAACTAAATACTACAATTACTTGGTTATACTTTCATAATTGAAACGCAAGATAGGAGATAGACATTGTAAATAGAAACTTTCATAGTACTGTAGAACTTGTAGACTATCAAGGTTGTTGACCTGAAAAACAAAATAGAAGTAAATTTATTACAGAAAATATTTAATTTAACTCGTACAGTTATCTGTTAAATTGTTGAGAGTAGCTAGGATCGGTTGTAGTAGGATTTCATAGTTAGCTTTGTTGAAAACAAACCATTATTTGGGTCACTAAAGTCAAGTTTTATCATACTTTGCTAAGACTTATATATCAAAACACTAGTATTTAACGATCTGTATATGATAAATAAAAGATTATTAGTAGAATAAACCTTTGGTTAGCTTAAATAACTTCGGAAAAGTGATAGAGAAAACAGAGAATTACTTACCTTTATTTTGTTTGTGTTACGGGTTTTCCATTGAAGTAGTATCACTCTAGAGGTGAATTGGGTTCTTAGGATCACTAGAATAACTTTAATTAAAAGGTTTTCTCTTTATAAAGCCTAGTTTGTAGGATTATCTGATATTTAGCGGCAATAATTTCATTTTGATAGCTCTGCGATAGTTGACGTTAGTTGTTTTCTTAAAATCTCCCTTTGACTAGGCAATGGGATATTGCTCATGCAGCCTAATTTTGAGCGTTTTTGCAGTACATTTTTGACGGATAATTCGTAGATTTAAGTACTTAGGAACGTTATTAGACTTTATTTAGTAGAAAAGGAAGGCTTATTGCTAATCGTAGATGATTGTATAGGTTAGGGATTAGGATATATCTTTCTTTGAAAAGACCTGGGTTTATTTTATTCACAACGTAGAGGTAGACGTATCACGAAAGGCCAAAACTAACTTATAATTCAGACAAAGGTACACAACATATATTTATAAATTTAGGGAATTCATTGAGGTAGGATATTTTAGGACAAAGTTTGGAGTACTATAGAATGAGTAGTTATAATTATAGTTTGGACGTTTGAGACATTACAGGGCGGAGGCCTACGCGGCTGCTGCCGGTCAGCTAGGAGCGCCAGGCACTTACCTCTTAGCATATCCCTTGAGCTCCTCATCTCCCTTCTTCCACATGTAGGTCCGGACCCTGGGCTGGTCGTCGTCCAGCGGGGGTGGGGGTCTACGCGGCTGCAGCCGGTCCGCGAGCGGCGCGACGCACGGCAGCACTGCGTGGTTGTTCGGCCACCATGTTATGGGCACATCTGGGGGGAGAGAAGAGGTTTATTAGTATTTTCGTAAGTACATAAAATTAATGGTGTATATTAAGTTTGCACATCTTAAAATTGTAGTCTGTTTTTCTTATCACGTAACTTCCTACCCCATTAGGGATAAAGGCGTGATTTATGTGAGTTGTTACCCTTGCGTATGTATGTATGTAACTTCCAGGCCATCGTGATTGATATGATTACAAAAAATACTGTTAATACGCACCATTAAGATGAGCTGGAATCTTCTGGAACAACAATGTCTGTCTTATAATATAGGTAATTCTTACCTGAAGACGTAAAGGAGCTCTATAATTATTATTATTCTGCTCCTGAATTCAGATATAATATCTCGAACACTCCAACCAAAGCTCCAAAAAATATTCCTCCAAGAAATGTATGTATAGATCTATAACGAATTTGTATTCGAATGTGTATGTTTTGTTGGTATGATTTTGTGGTTGACTAGACTAAGGCCCGTATTTATAATCAGCTCTCAAGAGTGACAGCGAGTTAGAGCTCATATCAGAAATGTCATTTCAGTACAACGCAATCTGTCAAATCCATACTTAATATTGCTCTCAATCTTGAGATTGCTTTATAAATACGAGCCTAAGAAACATATAAATACCATTATGACAATATCGATTTGCGAATTTTATAGTTGTTGCTAGATACAAATGAAACAGGAAGACCAAGACTAATTTATAAAATGCAATAATTACTCTCTCTACAACATGAGTAATTGCAGCGGAGAAGAAGCGGCGCATTAAACTTTTTACACCATGTTGTTTCAGAAAAATCAAAAAGGAACCTTTTAAAAATGTACTTGTTAAGTCTAGAAAATACACAAACTAATCATAACTTTTTTATGGAGCCGTCAAACCGATCTCACTTTAAATAGGTATTAATAAATTATACAACACTAACAATTTCAGTTTTATAACTACATTTTTAAAAATCTTGATATTTTTAGATTGTTTTTGTTAATTTATTTTTAGTTTAGAATAAAAAGATTAAATAAATGTGAATTTTTACAATTTAATACCTCTTTTCGGAATCTTCCTGTTATAAATAATATAAATATTCAGGTAAACTTAATATGTTATAATTATTGCTATTTACTATATTTGAAAGTAGTTTAACGAATAGAGAAAATATGTTTAGCAAAAATACGAATAGGTAGGTTTGTCCTGTTCTTAGATCATAAAATCTGTGCTAAAGTTAGTTCCTCGCAGTAAACGTGTTAAAAAGTTACGACTGAACCCTAAAACTAGGTTTTATTGCTTCGGGATATGGACCATTATTTGCTATCTTTATGTTTCAGGCGTTATTTTTCAGTTTAAAGCATATTTGCAAGACTAATATTTCAGTTTAATGAAATAGAGTCCAGAGACTCAAGTAATGTATGGTGGGAAATTATAATAAAATAGCATTGTGAGTGCTAAAATATCCTCAAAAATATATTAGTTGTGATCTATCTATCCTATACGAGTACAATACAGAAATACAAATGTTTGTATGTTTGTTATTTCAGCAAGAGCGTTATTGGATCCAAAGTGCTACGTCAAAATGTGTAGGTAGATACCAATTTTCATCCCATAGAAACTTGTCAGAGATTTTCAATATGGAAGCCATAGAAGTAAAATGGCTGTCTGATGAAAACTTGATTACCTGTTCCGAGAATATTTTCCATCATAATATCATTATAAGTAAGTGAAAGTAGGTCAAAATGTATAAGAAGTCTGTATTTATCAAGTCTAACATAATTTGAAGAGCATTTCAAGTGTCAGCTTTTCGCCTTATTTGCTAGCTTTCACAGCAAGTCCAAGAAAAAACAATTGTAGTAGGTAGTAGATAGCTACAATATTACGTGATTTTTATCACACATGAAAAATTCAAAAAGAACATTACACTATTCAAACTCTTTTGTGTAGGTATACCGGGCAAATAAAATGCATTGTGAAACCTGACTCCTGTACAAAAGTTGCCCTTAAAACGTTTCAAATGAAGATTTTCAAACGAACAGACGTTAAAGAATTTCAGATTGAATAGCTTCTTTCATTGTACAAAGGCATTATTGTAATTGTAACTTCCCGGAAAATTAGTTTCAGAAGAAAAAAGTGCCCAAATTTTATCGCCTTTTAAAAAGTTGTGTGTCCTACAAGACAAAAGTGGCATTATAACAAACTTCTGGTAAGAGAGTTTGACGCTAACTTGAAAAATTTAGTTAGGACATAATGGCGTTTCATTTAAATCATTTAGGATATAAAAATGCTTCATGAAATACTGCTAGTAAGTAAGGTAAGGAGCAAACATTTAGGTTCGTATTTATAAAGCTATCGCAAGATTGAGAGCAATATTGAGTGCGGATTTGACAGGTGATTTTGTACTGGAATGACATTTCTGATACGAACTCAAACTCGCTGTCACTCTTGAGAGCTGATTATAAATACGAGCCTTAATGTGGGATACATACTTAACCTACTCATACATGTTTTTTTTTAATGTCATCTCCCTATCATTGATTTCATGTCATTATTTGTTCATCTCATTACATCATCATCATGCTTTTATCAAACTTTAAGTCGGATCAATCATTTATTTCGTTCTTTAAAATTATGAATTATCTATTGTCACATCATTTTTATTAACTGTACGGAAACTTTCAGAATATTTTACGTAGTGGCTTTAAAATACGTTATACAAATTAAAGGCCTCCAAGTAGCTTGAAGGGTCGCGCCAAATTATTTCTTTAAGGCCCTTTCAAGTCTTATTCCCTATTCCTGTTCTTATATTATTTTATTAAAAGTGCAAAAACACATTAAATATAATATGAATAACATAATTAAAAAGAAATCGTAAAACATCTTTGATCTAATATCAATATTAAGCATATTTATGTCACGCGTCAGATTCTGATATCCATAACATGTCAAAGTTATATTATTTTCGTAGTTTAATATTATTTTTGTAATATAAGTTTCATTATTTTGTGACATATAATAAATATTCCATTCGTTTAATTTAGAGTATTGCAAGTTTTTTGGAAGATCTAACTTAATCCTGTACCGAAAGAAAATTCCAATCTCTTTAGAATATAAAATAAGATTACTTCAAAGCAACTTGACGTGGTAGCTGAACTTAGCTATTTCTGGGAGAGTTCACTACAACGACTCATTCTCTGTCACCTCTGACCTCGACTAGAGCCAAGATCAAACCCATGATAAATAAAAAAAATCATATCAAAAGCAAGCACAATGTGACAAAGAACTGTTATAATAGTGATTGATGACTTCAATAAACTTTCTTGGGCCGAGTAAGATAAAGGACAGAAGAAGTGTTACCAAGAAATGGTAATACTTGATAGGCTCTGATCGTTTCTAGAAAGAACTTTAGCAGTTGAGCGTCAAGGTTTTCATAAAGTGGAAATGTGTTCTTTTGTTTCGCAAACTAAAATTTTGTGACATAACTTCAAGATTTACAATTAAAAACCAATATGTTTTTCAATTTCAAAAAAAAAAAGTCTCTAACGCAGCCTGAACGACTCCATATTTTTTTATAAATGATGTATAGTTGGTTCTTTATAGGTAGTGCTAGTACTTAATGCTGAAGTATACGGGTGTGTGTGAACAGCATTCCGCAAACTGATAGGGGTTTCCTTTCCTTAGTTAACAAAACTGTTACAAAGAAATTCTTTCAGGATTTTTTTTTTACTTTCCCGTGCAAATTGTCTGATTGTATGGGAAAATGAATTTTTCTAAATGAATTTCCTGGTGGAAGTTGTTCAGTTTCGTTGACTGAGCAACCTCTATCAGTTTGCGAGAAGCTGTCCTTCACTCCCGGTATAGTGTTTTTTATTAATTATTGTTTTTTTTCTAATTCAATACTCTTCTGCAAGTGTGACGTTACTTAGTTACAAAAAAGTAATACTCCCCGAGGGCGCACAGTCCCCCGCCTGATAAATTGTCTCTTATTGGGTTTTAAATTTAATTTTAGTCTGTGCAAATATGTAGGGTTCAAATTTTATCGGAAAATTATTGAATTAAGTATTGAATTATATTACATGAACAACATACATACATTACTTAGTACGTTTTAATAACTTACGGAGGGTAGAGAAGAGAGCCTCAATAAATTTAGTACCTAAAAGGCCTTAACCTTAAAACCCCGTCTGACAAGTATTTACAGTAATTTCAGAAATAAATATTTATTTCTGTAACTACTTATTAATATTAACAGGTAGGAACTTACCTAGTACATCGGCTAAATTCAGCCAATTTGCCCGAAAAAAAAACATATGGAACATTTTTTTAGACCAGCAACATAATATGAAAGTTACCTTTTAATATGGAATGGAGATGATACATAAATTATTAATATTACGTTCAAGAAATGTTCAAATACTAAATTAAGTATTTATTTCAATATCAATAGGTTTCTACCTCCATTTTGATTTAATTTACATTGTACTTAGGTAAAAATGAAGACAATTTGTACACCCGGGATGGGACCCTTGTCTTTTGTGACAAATTAAACAATAAATTGAGTATCCTGGTTTGAGAATGAATGAAACACACATGGAATCACGTCTTTATCCCATAGAGGGTAGGTAGAGCTAGAGCGGCCTAATAAACTACACAATTTGTAAGAAGTATTTACTGTATAATGATTTCAATGATACACAAATTGCTATACTGATTTGAGACTCATTGTAATGTTTTTAATTGTGCTTTTTATTCGTAGTCGTAGCATTTGTAGAGTTAGCTACGACTACGCCATAGACCAACCCGTGTAATTACCCAAAACCCAGACAAAATACCTAACCTATGTAATTATTGACTATGATATAAACATAACTGACGTAGAACCACGCTTAAATTCCTGAGGGTAACGCAGAGCGTCAACGGCTTATTAAAAAGTGTTATCGTTGTGTCTGAGATATTATAAATATTATACAAATGTGTTCTATTTATTCTATCTTATACAATCTAGAAATTCTTATACCTTCAGTATTCAATTTGGTTTCGGCTATTTGAAATTCCCACAGAACAACCGCATAAAATAAAACAAAACACCATCTTCCTACTAAAGTTACGCGCCATTTTCCTCAGTTCCGAAACACGGCGCGGGTCAAGGCTACCCTATACCTGTCCCTGTCACTCGCACGGCATTCCTGGCTTTCTCTATCCCTCTCTAGCACGCCGGTACCACGTGATGTTATGATGGTCGTTAGGGCTATGCTATGGTTATGCTGCCTTAGTATTTGTTATTGAAAGTAGTGAGTTTCTTTTTGTTATTCATAATATTGTAGAAGCTTTTGTGGTGAGTAGTTTTTCTATGTACGCCAATAAAACTTAGAAAACAGAGGAAGTAGGCACAAAATACGCCACAGAGACCTACAAAATAACAAGAAGTAGGTCGATAATACATAAACAATTTTCTCTACATAGAGCCAAAAGGATTATTATTTCAAAATATCTTAATACTGAGTTCTAACTAAGCGAATATCAGTTATCAAATCACCATTCTATAACTAAACCTATTTACCAATAGCTGACAGGAATCAAAGTCAAAACATTTTAGAACTCGTTAAGATTAACTAAAACTTAACTATCTAGATCAGTGGAATAACCGAGCTGTAATCAAATAATTGGACGTCTAGACTAGGCGAACTCCTGAAATACCTATTGCAGTGGTTCATAAACCTGTCTTGATCGCAACAGGAGAGGAGACCCATTAAAAAAAAAACATGTAAATAATAGAAACCAAAATTTTTCGCACAGGAGAGATTTGAACCTACGACCTGCGGCGAACCGTGCCGCTGCTCTAACCAACTAAGCTACCGTGCATTCAACTACTCCGGTGAAATTAGTGGTTCCATTCAAATAACTTCTTAAGTAGACGTTATAAAAATGTTTATTTCTTGCACCGACATTTGCATAGTGTAAAGCTGTAAAAGCTATTGAATATTTTAGGAGGATTTCAGGCTGAAATTATAGGTACGTATTGATTCTTGGGACCGCGAAACCCTCTGAATAGGTTTTTGCAATGATTATTTCAACTATTTACAGTAGAAAAACAACAATGCATAGGATGTTTTTCAGTCTGCCAATATAAACTTGGTTTTGCGGAAATACGATAATTTTTAGTGAAACTAAAATTGAACTGACAACCCACCCACCAGTGGGCATAAACCCACACTTTGGGAATAACTGTCTTGCTGGCTAGGTAAATATGTTTATTTTCGCCGAATTCCATGTAAATTAATGATAATTTCGCTGTCAAAATATCCGCCTACCCTCCCGGTAATGGTGAACGACGTTTCAGTTAGGAAAATTGTTGATTCAGATGAAGTAATTCTGATAACATCGGCATTCAGATATTGGCACATTATTATGCAAAGTGTAGCGTAAAAGTAGGTAGTCATAAATGTGGAATACTTGAACTTATCTAAGACAGTGTCCGGGACCGACAGCTTAACGTGCCCTTCAAAATCAGGATATGAAATCTACATTGTCCTAACCAATTTGCAAAAATAAAAGAACTTGGTCTTTGAAATTAAGCCCGTCTGACTAGAGCCTTTAGGGTTTTGGGGCGGGTTTGCGGAAAGTTCAAGAGAGATCGTATTATGTTTCATATGAGAAGGGTAACGGGATATTTCCTGAAGGAGACATATTTACCTACCTATTACCTAAATAATGTTTTCGAAATATGAAATAAAATTATGAAAGTACCTAGTCTTGCTTTTCAGACATTTTTACTTAAAATATTGTTGGTTAACTAAAGGTGGCTAACTACTAGAAATATTATCAAAACGTATCTAATTAAATACAGAAGATAAAAGAAACGCAATTTGTAAACAAGAAGTGAAATTGTTTAGTTTCATGGGTACAGTCTTCCCTTTCAGCGATACCCATACATGCCTGTTCGATGTACGTCACACAACACCCTGTATTTAAAGTTACGTAAGAGCCCCAATAGCCAGGGTGGTCCAGCATGCGCCAACTAGCGCCAAGTTGGCTGGCCTGCCTAGAAGAAACAACCTCACTCTTGGCCAGGGTTGCCAAAGTGTGGGCAGTTCCCGAAATGCGGGGAATTTCAAGCTTGTAGTTATAAATAGCTCTTGAGACTGATTGCGAGTTTGATTTCATATCAGAAATGTCATTTCAGTACAAAACGGCTTGTGCGAAATTAATATTAATTATTGCACTCAATCTTGAGAACGCTTTATAAATAGGTACGAGCCTCAATCAAACTCATTGGGAATTTTCTTATAGTTTTTTGCACTTACAGTGCTATTTTATTTCTGAAAATATTATAACAAATCAAAAAGCGTCCACTCATGACGATTAATAAATAGCAGATCACTAATTCGCCGCTCAAGATTTCCAGCAGTAGCTCAGTTGGTTTAGAGCGTTGGGACGGTATTCCAAAGACGCAGGTTCAAATCCTGTCTGAAGTTCAAATCTTCATTTGTTATTTCTCATATTTTCATTGGGAATTATTTGGGAAGAGTATCAACGCGGGAAAAAGTAGAGAATCAAGTAATTTCGAATATTTACTATATCTTTTATTAAGTAAGTATAACAATGATAATTGCTATTGAGTACTTTTTATCCATTTCACTTCCTACTTTTTATCTATTTTGTGATCGGTTGGTTAGTTGGTTTCATTTTAGTATGAAATGGCAACACAATAAAAATTACTTCTTTCAATTAAAAAAAAAAACTTTCTTACAGATTTGTGGGGCATATGTGGGGAATTTATTCATACATTTCGAGGAAAATAGATGAAGAGTGTTGGCAACAATCCTCTTGGCTCGGATCCAAGAAACTTGGCACGCGACTGCCTCTTCTGACCAAACTATAACAAGTTAAATGAAAGCCAAAAAAGGCTCTGTAGTTTATAGAAAATTTGTTTTTGTCTAAAATTTGTGTTTATCATTTTCGTGTAGCTAAATGTGTTCAGATTCAGAGGTCAATATCAGGTTATGTTATTTCCGGGTGAATATTTGTCCTCAAACGTGAACCTACCCATGAAACTGAACGACTTTCCCCAGGGAACATAATTTAGGCAACGAAATTTAGGTAATAATAATAAGTTGGCTCTCCCAAACCTACAAATTGTGTCAGCGGCTCGGCTCGCTTTGTATGGGAGGGCCATTTTTTGCATATTTCAACTTAAGTATGTACCTTGGGGAAAGTCGATGTTATGTTCCCGGGGGAAAGTTGTTCCGTGGGTAGGTTCACACCTTAAGTTTGGTCAGCCTATCTTTTTACTCACGGTATATACAGGCTGTTTATTTAATTACGTGCCATAGCTTAAGGGTGTTTCAGTAACGTTAAAGGAGCACATAAAAAAAAAACTCAAAAAATTAAATAATATAAATATATAATACTGTATAGCACATTTTCTTCAGTCATTTAGTATTATACTACACTTGTTGACTAAAATACTGAACGAACAGTCTGACACCGTGTCAACAATATGCATTAACTGCCTAACTGCCCATAGAGTTCTATGTACAGCACGGGGCCTATAATAATGCACATCGACGCTTGGAGTGAGACACTACTGTCGATTTTGGCGCCACCATTCCTTAACTAATTTTAAGATAGCGCTGTCACTTTCCTCTTTACGGCCAACGAGTCCAAATATGATAACAAATTTTTATTCAGTTATTTTTTATCAAAAATGGGTTGTCATATTTGGACTCGTATGCGTTAATGGTTCAACTTTGACATAATATTATGTCAATATAGAAATTTCCAATATGAAAAATTTAGATTGACATGTAATATTTTTTACCAATAAAACTTTTTGAATAATTTATATGAAAAAGATAACAAGAAACGAATGACATTGGCATTTCTAAACTGAAATAGAGCATGCTCTTTAAATTTACGTCATAAATAAGCAATACGCTATAAATATGTCATAAATAAGTAATAAACAAAACGATGACGTTTGCCAAGCACTATTCAAGAGCGACAGATAATGATAGCGCTCTACAAAGCCAAACTTAGCCGATGTGCAATAATTCTGAGCCCGTATTGTATAATGAATGACTTCCCAGTACACACACACGAGTAGGGAGGGCTGCATTCTTGCGCAAAATGTCCACGTATTGATGTAGGTCACGTCTCCCGTCTCCCTCTATCTCATGGTATTCTGTTGCTTTCCTGCTCGTACAGAACCGGTCAACGCGAAGGAATTCCAACGTAGCGGCTAGGCCTAGGGTTTATGTAACAGGTATCATCTTGTGTTGCTCCTGTTACAAACGTTGTTATTTTTAACAGCTTGGTTTTTCTGCTGATTTCTCGGGTCAGGCTGTCTGGTGAATTGAATGGCAGACAAATATTCTATATTCTAATTTCACCGTAGTGATTGAATTTGTTTTAAAGCGTGGTAGCTCAGTTGATTAGAGCAGCGGTACGGTTCGCCGAAGGTCGTGGATTTAAATCCCAAGATCAAAATCCCGCCTGTGCGAAAATTTTGGTCAAAATTAAAAATATTAAATACTAATTTCTTCTTCACTCAATTCTTTCTAATTTTACCTTACTTTTAGTCACTCAGCTGTAAAATAAGTAGCAGATTTTCTAGCTCTACTTATCAATTCCAATTTAAAGGAGAAACAAGAGTTAATAAGAGTCTATGTTCAGACATAGTGTTTAAAATCGGTACAAATAGCAGGTATTAAATCACTCTCATCGCAGCGCGAGCGCAGCTCTATCAGCGCTTCGAAGGCTAGATAGAACGTTAGTTGAGTCATATTTTATTTTACTAATTTTGTTGCTATTTTTGTCGGTGGGAAGCAGCTTTTTGGATAGCTCCTTAAAATGATGTAAACAAATCTACAGTAAGTAGTTACATTTGATTTATAGTTGCATCACGTATTCCAATATTAGTTTACTTACATTACTTTTGACACAAGTGAACTTATCATAAAATAATTAAGGCGTTTTTTTTGTTCCCTTAAAGAACTTAAAAAAATAATAATTTAATAGCTGACTTTAACAGTTTCTAAATTTTTTTTACGTTACGTAAGTTTACGCTCTGCCTACCCCGTAAGGATATTATATTAAATTCAAAAGCATCTTTCATCAATAAAAAAACTGGCAAAAAATCTCGTCCAAAAGCTAATATTTTAGATCAGACTCCTAAACCCAAAACTAACTTAGACATAACTTAGTTTAATGTTCTGAGATATAATACAATAGGTAAATACGAATATCGTAAGGAGGAATGATTTGTACTTTTGTATTTTTGGTTGTAATGAATCATCATCATTCTCTTGCCCTTTATTTGTAATAAACTCAAATTAAAAAATATGTTTCATCATCAGAAAGCCATTTTAACCAAAATAGGCAAAGGCGCCCACGGAAAATATCTTAACTCCACGAAAAAGCTCACAAATCCGGAGTTAAAATCGCGTCCCAGAAAGCTACCTAGGTGGTTTGATAAGTCCATGACTTTGGGAAGAAGAAATACTCTTTTTACATATATATTTTTTATTTGTCTACATAATTTCAACCTCTTCAACGTATACATTTTTTTTGTCAAGCCTTTAAAATAGGCCTCAGTTTCGGCTACCACATCTTCGTTTGACGAAAACCTTAGCACACCAATTAAGCCATTTCTTCATGTTTGGGAACAGGAAAAAGTCACAGGGGGCTAAATCTGGCAAATATGAAGGTTTGTGACCATGGACTTATCAAACCGCCCTCGTAGGTAACGTATACCTTACACGATAAAGTAATTAGGCAGAGGTCTGTGAAAATAGGCTCTATTTCATAGGGAGACATTTAATGAGGCACAGTATAAATATCTGTACAACGTCTATGTCTTCTTCATGTCGTATGGGTTTCCCGGGGATCCCCTTAAACAACCCTCTAAACTTGTCAGACGTGGCGGAACGACCTTTGTTTGGGTAGTTGACGCTCTATTCACCCTATTAGGGACCCAGGCGTGATAGTATGTATGTAGGTATATATAGGCCCGAGGCTAAACCCTAAAGCCTTTGTGGTTTTTAACGCGGCCTGCAAGAGATTTTGAAATCGCTTAATTACTACTAATCCAATGAGGGTTGGTTGCCTCGGGGTTAATAAACTTTTAACAATTTGTATTTTAATTTATCTTTTTGGAAACAATCAAATTATAAACTAAACAGAAAAACTAAAACCATAATAAAACAATAGTAGATTTTATTACGTGGGAGTAAAATAATATTTTTAAGGCGAGGGCGTTTTTTTGAATCCAGAGCGAAGTGAGGGATTCTAGAGTAGAATCCCGAGCGTAGCGAGGGATTCTAAAGTAGAATCCTGAACGTAGCGAGGGATTCAAAGTACGTCGCCCGAGCCAAAAATATTTTTGCTCCCGAGTGATACACTCTACTTTTCATCCCCCTCTATGAGAAAAAAAGGCGCCTAACTAACACTTGTAAATTTAAATATAATAGAATAAGAATGTTATAGGTAATTTCACTGCTAGAAGACCTCATTTTGAATATTTAATAATTCGTAAAAAGAGTCGAAAACACGGGCTCCCTATAAAACCCTGCTGCCCACTCGTGCCGTAGTTCGTGCATTTTCAATTTTTTTTTTATCAGCCGTCGCGCAGTCTAACCAGCCGGGGGTACGTTCATAGCCGCTCGATCGATCGAAATTTAACCTGGTTAAAAATTATACTGCCCGTTCAGAGGCACCTGTCAGACGAAATTTCGACTAGGTTAATTTTTATCCGGCCCGTTCAGAGGCGCACCGGAAGTGAAGTTTTATCTGACAGCGGCTAAAGTGCACGTTCAGTGCGTCCCACTAGTATAAGATTTGATCGGTATAAATATCGAACTGGGTCGTCTGAACGTACTCCAGTGTACCATTATTTGAATTCGACATCTAACTATTTTGATTTTACTCCGCGGCAGTCATGCCAAATCAAGAAAAAAGAAAAAGAGGTTCCAAATTCAAAAAGTGCGATTAAAAGTTCTTTTAATCGCACTTATTTTCATAAAGAGGATTAAAATCTCATTTTTACCCTGCTGGGACAGTCTCTAGCAAAGAGTAGAGTAATAGTACCTATGTCGCTTAGAAGCATCAACTTTAGGCGCACTTATATGCGATTAAAGTCGTCGTTTTCGAATAGATGGGATGAAAAAGTACTTATACAACGTGTAACAGAAAGGGTATATGCATCGAGAAATGTGTGAATCTACCCATGAAACTGAAAAACTTTCCCTAAGAAACATAGGTCGAAAAACGAAAAAAAATATTGTGACCTTTCATACAAAATGCATCAGCTGAAAGCGTATTTAGTATGGGAAGACATTTTTTTTTTTTGTATTTCGAAACTGGTCTATGCGTCTCGCGCGTCGCGCGGTTTGGTTATAGCGCGAGAGCTAAACGTAGCTCTGGGAATCATTATAAATAGGTACCTATCGACTTTTGATTTTTGATTTTTTATGTTGGATTTTTTATTTTTATTTTTACAGGCTCCTTTCACGTTACTAAAATACCCTCTAAGCTAACATATGGCACGCAATCAAATTAACACCCTGCGTATACTTATTTTGAGATTACTTTATAAATCCGAGGAAATTATTCCACTGTGTAAATCTCTGTACCGGTGGTACCGTAATGTAGTATCTTATTATTTGGTAAACAATGCTTTTCAGAACGTATTACATTTACATCTCGGAAAATGAGCCGGCTCGTAACCAGAGATAAATATAATGCTAAGGTGGCAACGGAGCAGAGGTGGCGCCACATTGCGTAATAAATTGTATCTAAAAAAAAAACATTAATATTATTGTGATTTGCGACGGTATGAAGTAACTTTTCATTTTATAACCCATAATATCACCTTTAAACTAAAAAAGTTGCCACTTTTAGCACTTTTTCAGTGCAAAGCTTAGATGCTAAGTGTAAATTGAAACTTGATGAATTTCAGACTGAAGAATAACTTCATGACGTGGCAATGGCAAACCGTCATATTTTAATGACAACCTTTGTATTAGAGCTACATTTAATTTATTACGAAATGTGGCGCCACCTCTGCTCTATCGCCACCTAAAGTTGTTTACAAAAGATCCTTTTTGTTATCTTGTTACTTAATTTTAACTGCCTTCATTTCTCACTGCCTCTGTGCTGTAGTGGTTTGCACATGAGCTTTCATCTCGAAGGTCATGAGTTTACCACAGAGGTTGTATTTTTTTATCATTTTGATGGTTTGTTCCCAATTTGGTTAGCACAATGCAGCTGAATTACCTGATTCTCTGACAAGTAAGAAGCTAAGAAATATCTAGTACACCTACCACCGAAGCAGAGAATCATCTTCTTAGTCACACTTGTGCTACTTTATTAATTTCTTTCAGCCAACATTAGATGTCTTAATTCTAAAAGCCCATGCAGATTCGTATTACATTAAAACAAATGAATTGAGTTGAGCATAACATATCGTTGCATCTGACGTCATTTCCTGTAACGTCACACACGTCCGTCGTATCCGCTCAAAACGACAATTATTACGAGTGAAATATGTATCCTGACGCTTACGGAATTATTATTTAATATTAGCATAATAAGTACACTCTACTTAGTACAATCTTCATCTATTCCTATTTTTTTTCTTCACCAGATTTTTTAATGGGTTAGTTAGATAATAGGTTCTCTTCGAGTGGGTACACCAATGATAATAAAGACAGAATCGACGATGGAGTGTGTTCATTCAGAAACAATAAAGCACTAGCATTTGTGGTTGCAGGTCCAACGTCACGAAGTGGGGATTCCGTGACAACACAATTCGCGTTTGTGGATGCGTACCTACAGACCTACAGACTATGTCACACCTATTAGAAAATAGTCAGTGCCCCAACACCTTCACACTATAGGATCTGTATGATGCCATAAATAGTGATGCCAGCGTGCCGTGGCAAAGCACCGGTCAAAGTACATTTAATTGAGTCAATTGTACGGCAGAAGAAGATGAACAAGCTTCTAGCATTCCCACACACCAAAGCAGGCTCACCCGAAAGCCTGTTCACTTAACGCGAGTGGCGAAAAGGATATTGCCTTGTTTTTACTTACATATTATGTAAATGTATTTGAATTTAAAAGATTTTCGTGTAGTCCATTTTTTATTTCAAACTCCGTCCGTTTGCGGAAACTCATAAAAATTCATGCATAAAATAGGCACGTGCGTATACAGTGCGTCGTATCTAGTGAAATACTAGTGAGTGTTGCCAAACAAATCGATAGGCCCTTCGATGGTATCGATAGTACAAGTTTATCAATAGTATTGATCACCAGCAATACTATCGATAGTTTGGTTTGTTGGAATATAAGAAACAATAGATAGTATCGGTACTATCGATACTATATTGCCCTTCGATACTATGCACAAACTGTCGATACTATCGATTGTCGTGTACTATCGTAACTATCGACAATATCTAGTAAAACAAAAACGATAGCTATCGATTGTTCAATCGATAGGGCACTATCGTTCGGCAACACTATCTCACAATATTCTGCTTGTTCGTTTTGACGCATCAATGCAGTAAGATGACGTAACCGGTGCAATGGCTTCCTCCCACGATTGGCCCGTGACCTTTTTCATTGAAGAGCATGCGACCAGAGATGCGAACTAGCGCACTCTTAATGATTTGTTGCGTTTTAATACCGGGTGTAAGGGACAGCATAACTGATAGGGCCCCGCTAATTGTCAGTCAACAGAACTAAACAACTTTCTCCGGGAAATTCTTTTAGGCAAAGAAAAGAAAATTGACTTCCCTGTACAAAATTACCACCTCGATCAGACAATTGGTACGGGAAAGGCAAACATTTCATTTTCTTCTTTGTGAAAGTTGTTCATGGTCAGTTTAATTTATACTGAGTAATCCCTATCAGTTTGCGCGATGGTGTCCCTTACACTCCTCAAAGATAAAGATGTAGCGAAACGAGACTCGCAAAGAGAATTTACTTGGATTTTTTCTGATGATAGAACAGAAAATCAATGGCTGCTACGAACCAACTGATTCTCCTTGCATTTTTAAGACATAATTTATCATCATCACTTCTGCCGGTATCTTCTCACCGCAAGGCATAGGTAAGACAGAGACAGAAATAAGGATTATTACTATACTGCGGCCATACCTGGACTGGTTATGTTATAAACGTCAATTTTAGTTGGCATACGACACAGAAACCTAGCGACGGTTATTTAGCAGCGTGAAAAGCAAGCCCCAATTCCAAGGCCGGTCGGAAAAGTCCTGGTTTGATCCCGATGACGTAACGACGTGCTGCGTCTGCGCTCGCGCATGCATTAGCGCGAGTAATAACCCGCGCCAAGGCTGTCTCACTACATGCGACAGGAAATAGATTCAAACCAGAATACAGCCTGCGAAATTCTATCAAATAGATATATTTTTCACGTGGGTGCATACGTTACTTATGGTTTCATAATTTACCTAAACTTTATTCAACTACCCATTGCTTGTCTTCTCTGTAATGTAAGATTAAAGGCTTAGATATTGCTACATTTGTATTTACTAAGCCGACTGTGCTAAGCAAAGAATGTTTGTAGTATATGATATGATTGAAGATTGGTTTTTCAGTACTTTCAGGGCGGGCGAAACCCGTCACTCCAGTTGCC
The DNA here is from genome assembly GCA_029255725.1 of Scrobipalpa atriplicella. Taxonomy (NCBI): domain Eukaryota; kingdom Metazoa; phylum Arthropoda; class Insecta; order Lepidoptera; family Gelechiidae; genus Scrobipalpa; species Scrobipalpa atriplicella. Next base: position 74,777 of record JARACY010000594.1, read on the forward strand.
AACACCAGCTGCCTGTGTTATGTCACGTCCATCAGTCTTACATGTCATCTGGAAGATGTGGAAGCCAGACTAATAGACACAGAATAACTTACACATATGTTTCAGTAGCAAAAGCTGTGTTTATTAATCTATCTAACAACTCAAAGAGATCAAAGTACTCTTCAAACTGAACAACTTTCCTCCAACAAAATAAGGAGGAAATTCCATACTCGACACAAACGTTTCACTACTTTATTTTGGTCCTAAAATATTTGTTTAGTTTCTCAATCACATTGACCTCTATCACGATTGTTGTATCCTTTTCGCAAAAACGAAATTATAAAAAGAAGTTCCTGCCTATATAACGTAATTCTAAAACAAAAGGCGAGCAACACAAAATTGGTGTAACCTATTTCCTAACCGACTAAAAAAATAGGAACTGACGGTTCCTCTAACCGAACAATAAGAAACGTGCTCTGTATTGGGCTTTGCAATAAGTGGTCAAGTGCGTGACGTACTGTTTAAACAAGGATTCCGTATCATCAGCTAGAAATAAAATATAGGATCAAATCTGAAATTCTCTAAAGCTTTTATTATAAGTCAGTATTAGTTTTATTTGTAGATTTTATTATATTATAATTTCTCAAGTTTAATTTGAAATATTAGTTTTAATTTCTCAAGAGGAAGGGAAATAAACCATGATCTTACACGCATTTTAATCGGTGGAAGCTTAAAAGTATTCCGCACACTAAGTATAAAAAGTGGTTTCAGTTAAATTGGTTGAACTTTTGATATGTTACAGAAGGCGATTACCTGAACAAAAGCTGGTATGGCAAATTCTCCTGAGACTTATGGAACACCAGAGTCATCCCTAAACATTTTGCCTACTAAATTATTACGTCCATTTCACCAAGGACCCCTAAAGATCTTTTAGGTACCGTATATGGCCTGTGCTTGCTGATCGATATCAGATTTCTTTGATAGTTCGCATTATATAGAGGTGCCATAAAAGTTGTAAATGATCCGTCGTTATGTCGTTAGTTACTTTACTTTACTTTCAGAGTTTCTTAGCGAGAGTTCTTGTTTGTTTTCGTATCGTTTATGAAGCATTATGGCATGGCAGTTTTTTTTTTTATTAAGTCTTAAAAATCAGTTAGATGAATGGTCATAATAATGGTCATAGAGTCTTAGCCTCTAAATATAAAGGCCGTGAATGTAAATACAACTAAAACTTACTAGACACCAGGGTTATCGGCTCGATCATCAATGCATTAATCCGAGAAGACAAGATACCTAACCTAACGATTTACAAAATTTTGTGACGTCATGATTTTCAGTGATATCTCGTGGCCAAGAACAGAATTCTTCAAAAACATCGTAAGAATACCTTTAGCAAATGTCACAAGATTAAGAGAATATATCTACCTTCCTCACAATCTGATCGTGATTGAGTGAAGTCTAATTTCTCCTTCAGGATATCTTTGTAGACGAAAAGGAACAAAGAATTTGGAAGTATAAGGACTATGGCACATTTGTCCTACTGGTCCGAATTCATGATTAGATTTTTTCAAACAAATGTTGTGTTTCGAAAATGTTGCGTTTACAAACATTGCTGGAGTCACGGCTTTACGCTCTGCCTACCTCGTAAGGGATGATGTCGTGACTTTATGTAAGTATATTGTTGATTTCGTCACATTTGACTAAGAGACGAACAAAGAGGTAAAAGGCGAAAGATAAAGATTAAAAATCCTATGATAAACATCAAGAGAATTTTCGGAGACAAATAAAAGCCAATTTAATAATTTATAATACCTAAATTGCCTAATTGTTCATTTCTCGGCGAAAATAAAACCTTAGTCTCATAATTTCTTCTCAAATTTTTAGATTTTCCTTTATAGTATTAGATTTCTTGGAATATTTTTATTTGATTGCCTAAGCTACGTCTCGCTAGGTACCTATATTAATTTTATATTTTTGATAAGTTATTTGGTATAGATATTCTAGGAACCAATTTTATTAATCTTGATGTTGACACGATAAGGTTTTGAAGGTCCTCTGTGGACTACTGTTATGATTATGACCCTTAAGGACCTCGATAAGGAGCAGTTGTGTCTGCAAAAGAATCGGCAGTAGCATTTTTATGTTTAGCCAGTTGTTAAATCACGCTGAAGGAAGAAAAATCATATTTGGCTGGTTGGCTATTGCATCCTAAAATTGATGAAGCAAGAAATAAAATTCATCAAAATTTGGCCAATCGTTTAGGCGTGGAGTGAAGAAATTACATTCAAACACTAACTTTCACAAACATATTAAATTAAGTGTTATGGGATTTTAAAATTATGTGCACCTAGCCTTATTTCAGCCCTATGACGTCATACCTACAGATGACGTCACAGCTCGCGGGCACCGGCAGCACCGGCCAAAAACTAAAGGAATCAAACGCGAAATAAAACGCTGAGTAGAGAACACCAGTCGTAAAATTGAAATAACCGAGAACAGAGACGGACTGAGGAAAGTACTAGTAACTGACTTATATTTTAGGTTTCGTTAAATCCCAACTAACTGCGACAATTTTTGGAGAAAGCTCATAACAACGAGATGTAGGGTTTCTCTTCATGATAGTGTAGAGCGTTTGTATGAAAAATGATGAACATACTTTTATCTTAAGAGTCCCATCTTATTGTTTGATATCAGTAACCTATCTGCCAGAGTACAAGATTGGCATAGTTTGTAACTGAGCTAAATATTATTGCAATAGTTTTAACTCAAACAATTGTGAGACTAGGCCGCATATAAAAGAAGTAAACCGAAAGATAAAAGAAAATTTTAACAGTGCTTAAAAGGTTGTTCTTTCTTAGACATAATTTAAAGCATGGGATTAAGGATAAGACCTACTTAAAAATGAATGCCTCAATTACCCACCAAGTACGACCCTGTTCAAGTTAGGGTACGTCCACGTTAGGGCAGTAAATTTTAATGTACATATGATTTGCATTTACGGTCCTTGGTAGCAGAGGGTAGGTTCTGTAGGTAATTGTAGTTATATCTAGACAGACATTCCACTATAATAGTAATTTCAAGTAGGTACATGTTTATCAGCAAATAAGCCTTGATAGACGTTACTTTCATGCTCCACTCTAGTTACCTAGGCAATATCCTACTAATATTATAAATACAAAAGTTTGGATGTTTGGAAATTAGAATGTATGTTACTCAATCTCTGGACGGATTGGGTTGAAACTTAGCACACATACATATAGGTTAAGTCCTTTATTGCAGCGGAGAAACCTTAATTTCCACGTGAAAACAAATCAAATGTGGGTAAAACCGCAGGCGGAAAGCTAGTTTAAAATAACCTTCTTTTACTGAGGTGGTAAAATTAGTTTTCTGCCAAGCTGTCAATGATCTACCTAACCCGCAAGATGAAAAGCAAAACTATCTATCTATGCACAGAATAAAATAGCTATAATAGCTTCTAGCCTTGGCATCATCTACAATTTCTTAATAGACTTAAACTAGGTCTTATCGCATCTAGGTCATATGTCGATTGACATCATAGACCTGACCTAGGCAATAAGCTCTCAACAAGGTATACAGCCGATCAGGCGTAAAGATGTAAAAATGTTGTGTAAAACTTTAAATATAGCCGGGAGTAACGATGATCAATTTGTTTTTGGTCAAATTCACATAAACATACATAAAATCACGCTTTTACGCCTAATGGGGTAGGCAGAGCGAAAACGACCCAAAGTTCGTTCCGCCACGTCTGACAAGTTTTGAGGGTTATTTTATTACAGATGATAATGTACATTGCTATAGTGAAAGGATGTAAGCCCATCGCCTAATACACTGAAACCCTTGAGTCCCTTAGCTGATTTTTACAGCATGGCCGGGAGGAGATGTAGCTGGCTTATTCTATGTTTTTCTAAATTAAATTCACGAGGTAAAGGTATGCGACAGAACAAAATTTTATTTTTTAATTATAGCCGGTTTGTTTTAATTTTGACTTGGATAACATCGCTGTTCTGAATTTCTACAACTTACAGTATTTCAATCATATATTTTTGATCAAACAAATGCAAGTGGATTTTACCGTCAAAATCTATATTTTAACTTTAGTTGTGACTAATCGTAGCAATATTCTTAACGAGCTAACATAATGTTTAAGTACTTGTATCTCGGTATCGGTACCATTTTACGTAGATATCAATGATAATAATCTGTAAGTATGTTCTTCGTAGACAATTGCTACGAAGCGTAGCAGGCACGAAAATGCTACAAGAGTTTTCACATTAATTCTACAAAGTAATGCATTTTCGTTCGTGGTCTATAGTTTCTTTCATAAGCTTTGCAGGCTTTAATCTAGGACGAGAAAGTTTTATTCACGACAAAATGTTTAATAGAAAAAGAAACGAAGAAGTAATGTATTTTTATTGTCAAAAACTAATAAGCCCATAGAAAAGCAAAATTGTTTTACAGCGGGAAAAATCTTATCCGCACGGAAAACTATTTTTTATTTTAGTTTTTTTAGGAAAACCAACAGCTATTACATCACGGTACTTAAAATTAATAAAAACGGAAAGCATTGTACAGGTCTTCACAGATAATTAACTTTACTATAGAAATAATAATCGTTAATCGTTGTATTTAAGGCAGTGTGTTTAAAAGTTAGAAAATGAATTACAGCTCCAACAAATGCCCAGGTTTTGTAATATTCAGACCGGAAGTTGCCAGGAAGAGTCCTTCCGGTAGCGCAATAAGTTTTGTAAGTAATTAATTTGTCGACGCCGTTTTTAGAGTTACTCGCAATCCAGATGTTGTAGGTTTGATTTCTACAAAGTGAATTCTGATCCGAAGCGTGATTGAGTAGGTAATATTCAAACTTCCAAACTTAAGAATTTATAATATTAGTAGGATTACGGAATAATAATTATAAATATCCATCCAAACTAACTATATCATCCTATTTCAACAATTTCAAATATATGTGACACCATGCTACACTGAAAATCAATATGACACACCAACACGCTATCAAATGCTGCACCGACACCGACCAATCCTAACCTTCCTTCACAAACATAACCTACATCTACACAGCAAGGTTGCATTACCCTACCAACGCGTACATACGGGGTGTAAGGGACAGCTTCCCGCAAAGTGAAATGTTGTGAATAGTTGCTCAGTCAAAGACACTGAGCAAAAGTCACCAGGATCATTTGAGAAACGATAAAAATAATTGAATTTTCCGTAGAAAATGACCGCCTTGATCAGACAATTTTTATAGGAAAGGCACTTCTTTTTCATTTCCTGAAAGTATGTCTTTCTGAAAGTTGTTCACTTTCGTTGACTGAACAACCTCTTAACCCTTTTCCTTACACCCCGTATGGGCTAAATTACCCTACCGACACGTACATATAGGCTACGTTACCTACATAAGGTCGGATGCACTGGGGTGGCCCGGGCGTTGACCTCTCTCCAATTACCCCTCTCCCCTTCTTGCCTCTCCTCACTCCTTGGCTGTAGGGGTAGTTCTACCTAGATCCAAAAATCGTATAGCTAAAAAAATATGGTCTGTCATAATTACGTCGTCGAGAAGGTGGAAAGGTGCCCGAAGACAAAAATATTCTGTACGTTTGTTTCCAATATTAATAGGGTTAGGTAATACCTCTTTAATATTTTTGATTTAGCAGATGGCACTTGGAATTAAAGTTATAAGCGAACAAAAATGCTCCTATGATTCAATATTTCAGAAGCATGGCTCGTCAAAAATATTTGAACACTTATCAGCCTGTCAAAGTTTGTACATGTGACAAAAACTACTTACTAATACTATATTTTGAGCACTGTAGAACAACCGCTGTAGTATGTCTGTACCGCATTGGCACGTGAGGTGTTAAAACGTAGTTTTTTTTAATGACACTTCAAATGTCAGCGGTGGTGGAGTGCGATTGGTTCTGGTTCTGCTTGTTGTTGTGTGACGTTATGTATGCACGAAGGTGTTTGTTTGAATGCGTGTTATTATAAGGAAATAAGGGTTCAAAAAATATTGAGCCTATATTTATATAGGTACTCAACTTTAACTTTAATTAAACTCGAAGTTTTCTTAAACTCGAAATTCTGTATCGCGGAAATCCGAATAAAAACGATAATAATAACCACGTTAACCTTTTTGTAACATACCCACATACATTTTGACACGCTTTCATCCTTTACTGGGTAGGCAAAGGTATCAACGACATTCAAAGGGTTTTTTCGCAATTTCCGAGCTTTAAAGATCATTTCATTTCAGAACAGAAAGTGTAATTTAGTAAGTTCAAAACGGATTAGCAGGTGTCTCTTTAATGATATATTAATAAGTTCAAACAAAGAAACTTGGAGTTTTACGAAATACGAAGTTTCGACCTATAATTTTTCAAGAATGTTGTTTTCAGTTTCACGTATAGAATCACACACTTTGGTTTTAAAACGAAATGAAAATTCAGCTTTCGATATCAGGGACTTTTGTTTTACGACGTATCTCAGCGTTAGGTATTCGGTCAAGAAGATTGATTGCCTAGCATGGCGCGCTCCATGGCTCTCTGTGCCACTTGTATTTTGTGCACAGCCTCCTTTGAGCGTCCATGTTTCGGCACCATGTGTCATGACAGGCAGGACACACTAGGTAAACAGTCTGGTTTTCAGGCTCTGTGGCATTTTTCTGCTATTTTCTTTCGTTTCGTTTAGGGATTGGATCTGTCACAACGATCATCTTAAAGTGTTCTGTGTATATCTGCTACGGTAGTCTGCTGCTGCTGCATGCAGTCCAACCTGAGATAGTACCTTTAAAATATTCTCACCTTTGCTAAATAATAAAAGCTTCTATAAATATAACGAAGCATTTGTAACGATTACTTATTGAACTTTAAATAGAATAAAACCGTCACAGTCGAAGCCGTTCCGATGCTTTCTTTTCAGCGAAAATTAAATGCCAATTTCTCTGGCGCAGATGTCTGACCACCTGCTGGATTAATCATAATTCATGATTATAATTAAACAGATAATTACACCATTAATTGTGGGTAATTGCGATCGCAATCGCCTCCGATCGGTTAGCTCTGTTAAGCCGCAGATTAACATTTAATTAGAAGTTAAGCAGCTGGTTAATTCAGTTAAGTTTTTAATTTTTAATTAAAACATAGTAGTTATTTTGCGTGTCGGAAGTGATTAGCGGGGTCGGGTGCGATGTTTTTGTTTTGTAAAGGGAAATTCTCTTGTTTATAACAAGCGAGTTGTGTTGTGGCTGAAGCTTGGAAGGATATTAAAACTTTAACAGTCTTGTTACATAACATTCTTACTGCAATGCAGTTGCATTTTGTACTGCTGACTAAATCTCCTCTACGAGAAGTAGACGTCATTGGTCAAATAAATAGGATAAAACTGGTTTCAGTGTGGGAGAGCGTTGTAGAACCTTAGCATAGAGGTGGATGTGGGATGAAGATGATGAGGCGCCTTGACTTTGGTGAAATAGGGAAATATAAATCAAAGGAATATGTTCACATTTTTTAAATTAATCTTCTCACGCAATTGCTTTTGGAAGATACAACTACATTATTGGATTTCTTGTGTCAAATGGTCTGTGCATCTTTCATTGCTCAGTAACTTTAGTTACTTTAACTTTAATTTGTTCTCAGAGACAATTGGAAATTGTCCAGCAGGCTGTGACGAGTTGGCCATTTCATGCAACATTGATCCAGACGCCTTTGTGAACAAGCTTCTTTTGACAATTGTCATCCTGAGCCCTACCATGCTTGACTGGAAGCGGTAATAAACAAAGAGTGCATCTCTTCTGTTATCTTTTCTTGCTGGTAATGTGGGTAAAGAACTCCTAGTAGGACCCTAGTATCAAAAGCCTAAACCCAAAATGAACCCTGATGAAAGAGGTTTAAATGAGTTGATGAACCAAAGTATCAAATGTTTAGGGCTCTTCCCGTTTCTCAATCTTCAGAGTTACACCGAGTTCCTTCCAGCCAGTCCTTGTGGGATGGAAGGTCTTAGGCCCGTATTTATAATCAGCTCTCAAAGTGACAGCGACTTTGAGTTAGTATCAGAAATGTCATTTCAGTCCAAAACGACCTGTCAAATCCATACTTAATATCGCTCTCAATCTTGAGATCTCTTTATAAATACGAGCCTTAATTTCTTCCCGCTACCACCGTCTGGGCCAACCAACAATATGGACTGGATTCTTTTCTTTAGAAGTTTTTTAAAGAGGTATGAAATCAACTTCCTGGCAGTTCACCCTGGCAACGGCACCATCAATAGTCGGGTTTTTGTCATCACAAGACACACGCTAACATTTTTTTGTATTAAATTTCATAGGACCGCCTTGTTAGCCATAACTGACACCATTTGCTTAAAGAATTTAATAACAATGCAATGAAGAACTACACATTCTTAACCACAATTATTAATACTATGCATGTTCAGTAACTGGTGCATTGGTCGGGACCATTAGGCAGGCCAGTGACTCTGTGACGTCACTACGTTGGTACTTTCACAGCCGATCTAGATTTCTAGACTTGCAGCCAATTGCTCAAATTAATAATAGTGCTAGATTCTTGTCCGCTTGTTAGGTAAGTATGTGGCTCGTATATCGTTACTACGTTTCATTGATACTATGGATTGAACACGACGTGTTATTTTTGAACGCATGTGACTGATTAGATTAACGTTAACAGATACATTTTGGAACTGCGTGAAAGTTAAAAGAAAAAAGGTTTGGAACGTCATTAAACACAGGGTTAGGTTACCTTACCTAATACACCTAACAAGACGATAGAACAATAGAATTCATTTTATTCACATGAAATTATTAATAAATCTAAAATGGTTGAATTAAGTGTACCTAAATGTCTGTTTTTATTAAATACTGTTTTACAAACAATTTCTGATATGTACCTAACAAACGTAGCTACACCAAAGCTCTTCATCATCATCGTCATCATAGGCCTTTAGTTTTTGTGAGCAAACGTATTATTTTCCAACACTTTACCAAATCAAGACAATAAAGATAATTTCAGTCTTTTATTTTATCAAAATTTGAAAATATTCTTAAAAAATTAAAGTTAGTAGAGTTAATCCAAAAAAGGTTTCGGTGTGACAACATATTTCTATAGCAAAACACAATTCTATCGGAATCTCTCTTCAAAAGTTGGACTTTTTAAGGCGTCGAAGCTCTGTCTACCCCGTATTGGATAAGGCGTTATTTTGTACATTTATGCTTTTAGATATACCTTGGTAAAAGAAAACCTCTGAACTTAAAATCACTAAGGGTGTATTGATATCATGATTTTAAAAAGTGCGTGCTGTTTTGCGTCGCGTCGCTTCCCGGTGTGAACTTCCCTAACAAGAACATCGATAAGTAATTTCAAGTGTTTGGTAATGCCGGCTACTTTTTGCCAGTCATTAAAAAAGGATGATAAATAGATACGGTCAATAAAATTGAACCGCGCTGGGAATCGAACCGGAAATTGGCGAATGCCTGCCCGGTGAGTCACTGCAAGTTATGGGGGGCAGGAAGTGCAGGGCAAAGGCTAATGAAGTAATACCATGAGGAAAATGCTTTGCAGAATTACCTACAGGTATTTCGACAATTTGAATAATAATAATGAAGTTATGTTATAAACAGAAGGGGGCAAAGAGTGCAGAAGACGAGATTTAACTCCGGACTTTACGACACAAAGTAGAAGATTCCGTGCTACCGAGGGCAAGATAATGATTTCAGTTCCATTATATCTCTCGCCTTACAAAAACTATGTCAGAGATAATTTTTAGGCGGTTTACAATCGTTTATACGTCATGGGGTCAATTAAAACAAAATGATAGAGAAGCAGACAGTTGCCTGTCGTAGATATTTTAGCAGGTTACTTGTCATTGTCACTATAGCCAAACTCATTTTAACCAAAAATTGCCCTCAAAGGCGTTTTATTACGCTCTAGGCATTTTACGCACTGCCTACCCCGTAAGGAATAGAGGCGTGATGTATGTATTCATTGGGAAAATGTTTCCTCTGGCGAATGGCGTTCAGCATTAGAATGGCGATGCAAACAACTGGATAGTACCCGCGCATTCCTGAGCCTCTCCCACGACCCCATTCCCGCCGCCATACAGGGTGTTAGGAGGTGAATAAATAAAATGGCGTACAGAATTATTTCTGACCTCCTCCTTTGTTGATAAAGCTGATGAAAATGAGAAAAATTTATAGCAATCTGTTACATTTTTCTAAATCTATCTGGAATAACCCTCATAACTTGTCAGACGTGGCGGAAGCGAAACGACCTTTGTTTAGGTCGTTTAAGCTCTGCCTACCCCATTAGGGACAAAAGCGTGAGTATAAATGTATGTATGTATGTATTTCCAGTAGGTATACATAATTAATTAATAAGTAGTTTCATTTTACCTCACTTCCGATACGGAACAATCTTAATTCGGGAGGATGAGAACGCATTATATTTTTAAGTACTAGAAATGTAGCTTTGTCTAGTTATCTGAAATTCACGTTCTTTTTGACCTATTTTCCTTCAGTTTCATGGGCAGTCTCACGTCCTTCAGCAATACCCGCTGTCTATTACACGTTATATGGATTAGTACAATTTTCTTGTACACAACTTTACACCCTTTATAGTAGGTAGTACCTTCCCCCCCCTCAGTGTAAGCCTGCGGAAATACCGGCGCGCGCGCAGCCGACCACGGCACCGACCGGGTGAACGAACTAGTCGCGGCCACCCGCGCCAGAGGGCTTCGCAGTATTACCGTTGCATAAAATTAAAAAGAAAAAATTGCGAATAGGG
>JARACY010000595.1:0-85571 GCA_029255725.1 Scrobipalpa atriplicella
CAGGTTGCGTTTTTATTAAGAACAAGTTTTTTATGATATTTGTATTGCATGGTATTGCCAAACAAAGTAGATGCTTATCGAAACATTTTGAAATGTAATTTTAAATTATGGCTTGATACGTTGTATGCTATAACGATAATATCTCAATATTAATGTCCGCCGTACAATACGTCAATGTATTAAATGAATGTGTATGGGGGCTTTGCATGTAGAGAAAACTGTCAAAAATTTGTAACACCTTGCTTCTATGCTGAACGGGGAATGATAGAAAAACATAGAATGTCCCAGCTGCCCTTCGTCCCGGACATGCTGTAGATTCTACACTACACCATGTACCTACTGTAACCCTCGATTCCCTTTAGCTGTCTTCTACAGTGTATAGTAATTTAGACGATGGCTGACAACCTGTCACTACAAAGATACACATTACAATCTTGAATTGCCCCAATTTTTGCCAGACGTGGCGAAGGCGCCTTTTAAGTGGCGTTTTCGCTCTGCCTGCCCCTTAAGGGATACGGGCGTGATTTTATGTATGTTTGTAGTTACTTTTTTCGTCACATTCATTTAAATCCTTGACGTACTTACAATGACGTATCATCGTTTAAAATATTACATTACTGTTTCACAACCAGAGTAGTTAGAACTATAGTCTGTGGCGATGTGCGTTACCGCGGTAGGTCTAGTCGCGTTGGTTGTGGGTGCAATTATTATGTCATTAGTGAAATGCCAGGACATCGCGACGAGGCAACTGCAAGAAGATCGTGCACACAACCACCCACAGGTGAAATAGGGTTACCTTGTTGTGAAACTTACGTTATATTGTGTATGTGAACGATGGTTATAGCATTAGTAGAGTAGAAATACAGTAATGGGGATAAAAAAGCAAAGCTGGCGCCACTGTTGAGTGTTCCAAAAGAGACCAATGAGAAGACACAAAACTGATATTGACAGATTACTGACCAATCACAGGAAAAAGGAACACTCAACAGTGGCGCCATTTAGTTCTCAGTTTTTAACCCCATTCTAGATTGAAACACAAAGTGGCTTTTTTGGAATATGTGTAAGTGTCAATATATTTAGTCAAATATTTTTTTAATCTATCTAATGTAAGATAATCTAGACAAGAAATTTTTTAATGGTTACAAAAATATGAATATCTACAAGTAGTTATGCTAACCCTAGTCTCATGCTAATTTTCATATTTACAGCTTTCGCAAAACCCATAATGATAACATTTACAAGAAATTGACAGTGCTTCTTATAGAATGATTAATTTTAATTATCGCTCTGACATTTCGGTCTACGATTAATTATATAATTAAGTGTGTTTGTCGGTCGGGAGTGTGTCAAAATTTAATTGAAAAATATTGCATAGTGGTATTGCCATCGTGTTTAATAAAACTTCTTATTTATTCACGATGGCAATATCAACACGCACTATTAGGCTTTAAAACTGTTATTCAAAAAACTTGTGTTAAATATCAAATAGCTGTTATGTTTTATTTTATTTCTAATTTAAGTGCGTGGAAACATAACACCGGACATAACAGATTTTTCCATACACGCCTATCATACAACATATTTCAATACAAAAAGGATGCATCATATAATGGCTGTATCCTTTCAAAGCCTTTGCCATAAACGTCACTGACGACTATAAGCTACAATTTTGTAACTCGCGTGTGTTATTTGTTATTTGTAACCTTTCATTACTTTATATTTCTTTTCTGTGGTAGTGGCCAGTGCTGTAAATGTCTGTTATTTTTAGAACGGACATAATAGTTTTGGTTAGTATGTATGGTTTCGGAGAGTGTTAAGCGTAGTTGTGCAAATAGTAGTAAAATAAACATAAACACTGCTACTACTTTCTTAGAAAGGCCTTTAAATAAAATCTCCTTCTTATCTTAATGCCTATAATATGATCTATTTTCTTTCCCTTGATATTTATTATGCTAAAAGAAATAAAATAACAATAAGAGTGAAGGTAAACCTAATCTTAAAACTCCAATTGGTTTCTGTAGGAACAAGTTTTAAAGTGAATTCACTCTTTGTGTTGAAAATATTTCTTTTATGGTATGCAAAAATATTGTATTCTTAATCAATAAGCTATGACTCAATATTTATTTCACGTTTGCATAATGTACCTAACATTAACTCAAGTTTAATAAACAATTTCAAGTAATTAACTTATCCTCATGCCTTGTTTAATAACATACATCAAAAGCGACGTAAAATATTCATCGAAACGTATAATTGACATTAACTGTTACCAAATTGACATCAGCAATTTCCATTTAACCTTTACCTAGTACTAAATACTAGTTCCAGATGAGATACTAGTTTCGCCCCGCCCTAGTACGTAAGTGCTTGATAGATTGCCCCCTTCGGGTGGATGAGGATTAGCAGTAATCGTTGTTTAATTTAATTTTAATAGTAGACGTCGTTGCAAAGATACTGTGTTCGGAATGCTGGGTTTGTTCTTTTGATTTAATGATTGTTGAAGTAAGTATGGATCGATATTGCTTGTGGCACCGATTATTATTGACTATTAATTTATAGTCTATAATGTAAGGGATGAAACTTTATAGTGTATAAACGTTTTAGTGTTTCGTATTGTACTGTATCTTTCTATGTTTGACGACATACAAGTGTTTTTTTTTTCTAAAAGCCATTTTAACGATCCGAAGATTTTTGTGCCTTTTTTCTGACTTCAGCCTCCCATCTGCCCCTAGTAGAGTCTGTGCGAAAAGAGAACAGGCATGGAATTTGTGGGCGCGCATTTGTATTTAATTAACTGTCGCTTAGTCGTGTGAGGATAATGTCCAGGTCTTTAACAGTAACCTTCTACATGAAATTTTGGAGGTTTTAGGTCAAAGACCTAGGCATAAACCCCTCGCACAGACTCTAGTGAGTGCGTGATTTTATGCTTCAGGTATAAACACTTTCCACAGACTGCAACACAGTTGCAAATAACATAATTATAAGCTGTCACATTTGTAATACCTACGAACGCACAATCCAACCCCATTCATTACATATAGTTAGAAAATGAGGTAAATACTGAAAATGTAATAATATACTATTACATTGAAATTCAGTCTATTTAGTGGCTCTGTGGTCTAGTAGTCAAAAAGCCTTGGAGTGTTGGTACAGAAGTTTTAGGTTCATTTATTTTGAAATTATTTCGGAATAGGATCTAGGCTAGTTTCCACTGCGGGACAACCATAATTTCCGAGGGAAATCTCATTTAACGCAGGTCAATCCACAAGCGAAAAGTATGTTTACAACAATAAAATTATGACAGTGTAATTATTACGTTATTACAGAGGGCCTTCAGTTGACCGAACAATCGAAGTAGCAATGATATTAATTTTTCGCGCCTTCCGAAGCACGTAATAAACACATTTTTTTAGGATTCCGTACCCAAAGGGTAAAAAACGGGACCCTATTACTGAGACTTCGAAAACACGTTTAAGCACATCATAACGCGTGCTTGACTAACCTTGTAGTAAACGTACTTATTAACTCAATTGAATTGTTAGTATGAATGTATGCATGAACTTGAACATTATACAATATTTCTATTAGGAAGTATCGATGTTCATATGTGTCATGTACCTGTCTGTTAGTTTGTTCAATTTATAACTTAATAAACATACAGGTTATAGACATTTTTATATAAACAACTTGCCTTACCTCCATATTGAATCCTGTCACACGAGTATCATTATTAATACCGGGTGTAAGGGACATCTTCCCGCAAATTGATAGGGGTTGCTCAGTCAACGAAACTGAACAACTGTCGCCAGGTATTTTTTAGGAAATGAAAATAAATATATTGATTTTCCCATATAAAATGGCCACATCGGGCAGACAATTTGTATGGAAAAACCAAAACTTTTTCCCATTTCCTGAAAGAATTTCCTGGTGAAAGTTGTTCAGTTTCGTTGACTGAGAAACCTCTTTCAGTATTTGAGACAATGTATTTACTTGTGAGGGCGACACTGAGCTCATCGTTCCGCCTTAAGTAGATAGTTAGGCATCTTAAGAGTCCAAATATGAACACAATTTTTAATTAGTTATTCTCACTCAGTAAAGGTAACTAAACAAAAATAAACTATAAAAAATGGGTGGTCATATTTGGACTTGTATGCGTTAATGGTTTAATACGTTGACTGATGATATTTTTACGATTTATGTATGTTGCTGTGGCGTAGCAAAGTGCTACGAATTACGAATTGTACACAAAATATCGATTTCTTAAAAAAAACAATGCGTTTTACCAATCCAAAATAATAGAGCCACTCTAACCTTGATATTTTTCTAGGCCTAAAAATATTTGACATATGGAAGGGTGTGAATCTACCCATGAAACTGAACCACTTTCCCCAAGGAACATTATGTAATATGTAAAAAAATGACCCTCCCATACAATATGACTCGAGCAACTGAGATGACACCATAATTTTTTTATATTCGACTTATGTTCCTTGAGAAAAGTTGTTCAGTTTCATAAAGTTTGGTCAGCAATTATTTATGCTCCCTGTATTTAGTATTTTTAATCTATCTCCCCTTTTCCAGGTCCAGACATACCAGGCTTCCTCCTCCAGCCCTTCAGAAAGCCAAAGAGGATCAGAACAGCATTCTCCCCATCCCAACTTCTCAAGCTAGAACACGCCTTCGAGAAGAACCATTATGTCGTCGGTGCTGAGAGAAAACAGTTGGCACAGGCGTTAAGTCTCACAGAAACGCAGGTATGTACCAATTATTATTATTTTTACTGAAGACCAGGCTGTATAGGATATGTTCCGTTTGCCTCTTCCATAAAGGATACTTTTAAAAAGAGAAATGATGCTATAACGGAAGAACTAATACTGAAGACTAGGCTGCATGGGCTTAAACTCTTCGCCTTCCCTTATAATATGGGAGTAGATATCACAACAAGTGCATAATGCGTGCTAGTCTCAGCCATGGGTCTCACTCAGCTAGTCTGCAAGAGTCAAAGTTTTACTAACAAAAACTTGTAGATATAAAATAAAAAATGAATATGTAGAGTTCTAAAAAATAAAAACTTATGTGGAAAAATCATGAAAAGAGTAAAATATTCTTTATTATTTAAATGTTACGAGAAGCGAATTCTTCAAATTCATTATTACACTAAAGACAGTTTCTTGAGTTCTCGGAAACGCTCCCTTTCTACGGCTCGAAAAAAACTTCCCACACACCTATCTCCGTAAACGGCGAGAAAATCAACCGAATGCGCGCGAACGGGGCTAATACGCGAAAGAACAATTACTTAGACATTAGCGAAACAATGAAATCGCCGAGTATCCGAGTTGCGTCTAATTGTTCGCGAAGAAGCAAAAAAAAATGGCGAAAAAACACTATAATTACTAGATCATTAGGCGAGTAGCGTGCGTGTAGCGTCGGCAAAGAAAACTAATTAACATCGTGATGACAAAAGAAATGAAAAAGAGGCTTAATGTGCAAATGTTATGTTTTTCCGTGAATGTTGCACATGCATTTTCGATTATAGGGCACTGTACGTACACGTTACTATTTTGAGTTAATTTCAATGGTTAATTTAGTTTAATTAGCGTCATTTAAACAGCGAAGTTAAATTGTTATAGCTGTCATAAATGTAGCAATAGGTACTACAGGAAATCAAGTAAGATGATTAAGTATGCAAGTTTTAATAACGAAAGCAAACGTTAATAATATAATATTACATTTAATTTGTCTTATAGTACTTAATTATCATATTAAATGTTGATGGTGATGATTAAGTATAGATGCTAACTCATAATAACTACATAAATACATAAATCACGCCTTCATCCCTAATGGGGTAGGCAGAGCGTCAACAATCCAAACAAAGGTCGTTCCGCCACGTCTGACTAGTTTTGAGGGTTGCTTAAGATATATCTGTATATTGCTGTAGTGACAAGTTGTCAGCCCATCGCCTAAATGACAATATACTGAAACCCTCGAATCCCTTAGCTGATTTTTACAGCATGCCCGGGAGGAGAGTTTTTGCTGACTCTACGTCTTCATAACGCAACTCGGGTGTGGTCGGCTAATACCACTTAGCCTGGTTTCTAAACGCATTGATATGAGTTTTTTGCCACCTACCGACATTTAACATTGCCATAAATTAATACATTACTGCAACCGCTGATAGTTTAAGGTTAACTTTGATAACGGTAACCTAGATTTTTTGCCGGGATTTCTTATCAGTAATTAATTTTGTGTAATACCCGCATTTTGCATCACTAGTACTAATTTTGTAGTTTTTTTTTTTACTTGGAATGGGTTAGCTCTTGACTCTAGACACAAAGGTCAGCGAAGACCGTGACAGAGTTGACGATGGAGCGAGCTAACCCAGAAGACGCCTGTTAAGGCACTGGTAGTCTCACGCACCGACGGAACACAGCAAGCTGTTTGGCGCCAAACTCCGGTGAGTAGAGAGGGTGGTCGCGAGCCAGGCGGCCCCTTGCGGAGCCTACCACCGCTTTGTTGGGATCATTCAGCCGGACTTATTCACAGGCAAGCCTGTGATGCCGTTGCCCGGGGTGGACCACTAAGAGGTAGATCCCATCCCACCCCAAACAACCAATTTATATTTTTATTATTATTTTTACCAATACATACATACATATAATCACGCCTTTATCCCTAATGGGGTAGGCAGAGCGTAAACGACCTACTACACAAAGGTCGTTCCGCCACGTTTTGAGGGTTATTCCAGATAGTTGTGTATATTGCTCTATTGACGGGTTGTCAGCCCTTCGCCTAAATAACAATACTGAAACCCTCGAATCCCTTAGCTGGTTTTTACAGCATGCCCGGGAGGAGATACAGCTGGCACATTCTATGTTTTTCTATCACTCCCAGTCCAGCATGGAAGCAATTTTACCAATACAGTAATTTATTTAGCCATACCTAAGACCGCAAAGATTTATTTATTATCTAAATATAAATTCATCCTATAACTATTATACGAAGAAATTTAAGTTGTGTGTGAAGTCAAACAATCCGCACTGGGCCCACGTGGTTGAGTAAGGCCCGATCGCCCTGAGGCTCGTGCCCCTCCGTGGGAACGTATAATTATGAAGATCTTATATGCAATATCTATTGTGAAAATATTTGACGGACGATTTCATTGTAGAAAGGGCTGACAGTAGGTTCAAATACGCTCCTATAGACTAAACGTGGCAAAAACGGCATTTTATAAGTCGTTGATGCTCTGCTTTCCCAGAAATATAGTTGCAATTTGGGTTGATAAACAGCTCTCAAGTGTGACAGCGAGTTTGAGTTTGTATCAGAAATGTCATTTCAGTACGAAACGACCTGTCAAATCCATACTTAATATTGATCTCAATCTTGAGATCGCTTTATAAATACGAGCCTTGAAGTATTTAGGTTTCAGGAACTGATAATGAAATTAATTTACTGAGTGCAATATTTATAATTGCATGTTCTGATTAAATGATTTCGTGATATCCTAGTTGGAGTTATTTAAATTCTTTATCTGGGTGTGTTTGTACTTATTTTGAATTAATTATATCCTTAATTACATCAGTTTATTTGTTCATATCGATTGTTCCTTAATTATTATAGCCTTGAAAAATATTTACATGCGAACTCTGCATGTGGGAAGTTAAATATTATCTTTATCTGTTTCGGAGGCATTTTTATTTAAATTGTGAAGAAGCCCGATGGTGTAGTGGATAGGGCCGCTGCCTTCTGTGCAGGAGGTTGTGGTTCGAATCCGGTTGTGTTTTTCGATTTCCGAATTTCATATGTACGTTTATTAGGTGCTTTTACGGTGAAGGAAAACATCGTGAGGAAACCTGCACACATACGTTTTTTTTTCAGGAAATGAAAAAAAATATTGCTTTTCCATACAAATTGTCTGATCGAGCTAGTAATTTTGTATGAAAAAGCAAATATTTCGGTAGTTGTTCAGTTTCGTTGACTGAGCAACCCCTATAAGTTTGCGGGACGCTGTCCCTTACACCCCGTATATATCAGATGATGATGATGTTGAAATTAAATGAAAATATCAAAGACTGGATGTAGTGGTCTAAATCAATCTCAAGATTGAGAGCAATATTAAGTATGGATTTGACAGGTCGTTTTGTACTGAAATGACATTTCTGATACGAACTTAAACTCGCTGTCACTCTTGAGTGCTGATTATCAATACGGGCCTAAATAAAGCAAATCGCGTAGTATTTAAGTAAATGTTAAATAGAATCGTGATTGTTAAAATAACTTGGGTGGTTCCTAGTTAATTAATAACCGAGTTAACGTTCTCAAATGTTAGATTTTGACCTTTTCGAGAAATCTGTTGGTGGTCTTTAAATTTCAAATGTAGTCTGTAAAAGTTAGTGTTTCCTAATAAACTACCTGAAAAAATTGTGTAACTACACAATTTTTTAGGTAGTTTATTAGGAAACACTTTTGCTGAATGCAAATTTAAAAGTTGAAAAGGTTTTGAAATTAGCAAAATTTTTCGTCAGAGAATAAATTATTATGACAACAAGGTTATTAAAATCTATTGTTTTACATAAATTAAAAAAATAGTTTTTTACAGACTACATTTGAAATTTAAAGATTATATTTTAGAAAGTAACTACTTTCTAAAATTAGATACAGGAAAGAGATACAATTAGAGCAGTTAAATTGACCAATTAAATCATTATTATTGAAAAAAAATTAGAGCAGCTGTCAAAAAAGTACATAAAAAAAGGTATAATCTCAGAAAAGTTTCTCAAAATTCTGTATTTTTCTCTCTATTTTCTCTATCAATCAACACAATCATGTAGGTATCTACATATACAGGATATTAAGTACATATAGACCTGTTCACTCGCTAATTGACCAGCGTTACTGACACGCATTCGAAATATAAGTATAGAGAAGTACAGTCGTGGTGAAAAGTGGAATCACATATTCTGTGGAATATAGCGTAAAAATCATGTCAACTTTTGGGTAAATATTTCGAATTTGGATAGTATTGTAGTAGGATGATAGAATTTGATTTAAGTATGATGAAACTTTGTCATATGCGGTTATTTTATTTATTTATTTAACCATTTATTGTTATCATTTGACACAACGAAATCAGATTGGATAAATTTACTTGTCAAGGAAATGCTTTCTATAACCATAAACTTCAAATTCATTGACGTCGATTCGGTGCGAGCGCGACTTAACTAAATCTTAACTAAAACGATTGCCGTCCATTTCTGTTCTCTCAGTATAGAAAATATCGGGCGACCATTTTAGTCAAGATTTTGTGATTTTTTGAGCAACCGAATTGCCCCCATTGTTTCTAGTTTCTTTTTGCTTGACTGCTACGTCATTTAGATTTCCAAAAAAATATAATAAGGAACGAGTATATGTCAACCTTAATAAATATGTGTCCTTGGTTATCTTGTGGTTGTGGATTATATATTCTGTGGTTGTGAGTTAGTTTCCCTCAAGTGCATTAAAAGAATTTTTTTTTGGGGACTTTAGATTTTTCGCTGGTTAACACCTTTTGACAGCGACTGTACTTTAACTTTAACGTAGATTTCGCACAGGGTGTGGATTTTTCTACAAATTACTCAGTCATTAAGTAATTATTTGCAAAAAAAGGTAAAAAGAACGGTTTGCTTCTCGTATAAGCATCCGTTTGCGAATTACCTTTGTTTGAGAACCAATACTTAGCGGGCTCGTTTTTTTTCCGTACAAAATTGTACAAACATACAGTGCGTGCGTGAGCCAGGCAAATTCTTTGAAAATTAATGCTTTGAATTCTTCAGGATGTAGTTTCCGGTAAACTACTGAGCAGTGTCAGCGAAACTGAACAACTTTGACGGCGACATTTTTTTCAGGAAATGAAAAGGTTTGGCTTCCCATAGACATTGTCTGATTGGAATATTTTATGGAGAAGTCATTTTTTTAGTTTCCTGAAAGAATTTCTTTGTGAAAGTTATTTAATTTCGTTAACTTAAATTTGTTTTTTTTTTTTTAATATTATAATGTTTAACAATCTTTGAATTTTATTTTCATTTCTCATACTCGGAAAGTAGTGTTGTTTTGATCTGACTATTGGGTGGAAGATGCTGCTTTCCTTTCACAGGGAAGGAATAACTCATACAAATTTCATCCCCACCCTAGGGCGGGAATGAACTTTAAAAATAGAACTGCTTGAATTGCTGTCAGCTGTGAAGACTTTTTTTCATATTAAAAAAAAAAACTTTATGAAATGTCGTGACTTTTTAACCAGCTAGTGTCACTGGCCAGTGTGAATTTAGCGCAAACTTGCGATGCGAGTGCCGCGACAAAATTAAAAATAATTGTACCAATATGATTATTAATTTTAAATAGGTACCTACTTTATTAACAATAAATACTTAGTTTGTATTAACAACTAGTTTTATTTTCCTCATATTCTAAATGAAAAGTAGAGTCATTGCCACGGGTAGAAGAATCAATTCCTCTCGGACTATAGCCGCCCTCGCTGCGCTCGGGCGTCTAACTACCTCGGGAATTGATTCTCTTCCACCCTAGTCTATGAATCTACTATTCTTTTATTTTTTTCTTGAGATGTAATCATTATTATGAATAAATAAGAATATGAATAACTACTTCCATGCTGGACTTCCCAGTCATACATAGTCATATATAGTCAGTTGTGATAGAAAAATATAGAATGTGCCAGCTGCATCTCCTCCCTGTGCATGCTGTAAAAATCGGCTAAGGGATTCGAGGGTTTCAGTATTGTAATTAAGGCGACGGACTGACAACCTGTCACTACAGCAATATACAGATATATCTTAAGCAACCCTCAAAACTAGTCAAACGTGGCGGAACGATCTTTGTTTGGGTCGTTGACGCTCTGCCTACCCCGTTTGATATAAAGGCGTGATTTATGTGTGTGTGTGTGTGAATAACTGAGCAAGTGAGCAACCCCTATCAGTTTGCGAGAAGCTCTGCTTTACATCCTGTATAATTTGCGTGATGTAATTTATAACTTTAATTTTATCACCCTGTACAAGACTTAACACCTGATTTATCACCGTGTGCGTTGAATTTCAACTCTCGTCCTGCCATTAAAGCTATACACGGCCAATTTACTGACATTTCGCGTATTTTGCCGCCATTTTATCCGCCATTTTGCTCATGATTAACTTGTAGTCTAGGTCTTAAAATTGTACGACTAAATATAGTCATCATAGGTGGTTTTGACGGTTTACATTTTTTTATGGCAAATGTTGTGGTAAATCAGTATTACTAATTACTTTAATAAACCCTTGACTTGGCCCGCTTTTTTGATATCACAATTTTTTTGTGCAAACCATGCACCAAACTACCATGAACTTGGCTTCTATTTTTACATTTATGTTTTTGGTGGGATATCATTAGTTTTTGTAGGTAATTAAAATTGATCTAAATATAATTTATTAGTTTCATGGGTAGATTTAAACCTTTCTCGATGCATATACCCTTTATATTATACATGTATATCATACATAGTATATCGCCTAAATATCACATGATGCCAGTTTCTTCATAATTACACTTGAATACAAAATCTCCAGGTAATGAGCCGTGGACATTGAAATTGAAAACCAATTTACGACGTTCTGATGATGCCAACTAGAGTTGTGTTGCCCGGCTATCGATAAATTTGTCTATTTGATTATCGAAAAAGTTGATACAATACCATACTAATACTTTATTGCACATAAGACAAGACATTACAAAGAAAAAAAAACATCACAAAACAGTACAATACAATAAAAGTATTTATAGTTTATTATTTTAAGCGTTTTAACAGTCTTAAAGTAATACTATCGATAGTATTGCCAGAAATCAATCGTATTGGTATTTTTTTCTATAGTACTAGCTTTCCGGCCGCTGTTTCACCCGACTAAGATGAGTTT
Source organism: Scrobipalpa atriplicella (assembly GCA_029255725.1). NCBI lineage: Eukaryota > Metazoa > Arthropoda > Insecta > Lepidoptera > Gelechiidae > Scrobipalpa > Scrobipalpa atriplicella. The sequence goes on from JARACY010000595.1 coordinate 11,940, forward strand.
CCCCGGAAATGATTTTTTTTTTCGCGGTGAAAAGGAACCTAATGGTATATTCCAGGATCTAACCCAAGTTTTATCCCGACCCGTCCAGTGGATTAGGCGTGATTGCGTATAACCAAACATTCAAACATTTTAACATTAAAACTTTCGCATTTATAACATAATTAGAAATTATAGAATTGCTTTTATCCATTCTATCGATAGGATATATTCTATACTATTATGACAGCACTAGTTCTGATGATGCTAACTACCGTTTTTGCTGGCAGGAGTCAGTCAGGTGGAACGTCAGAATGAATGGTGGAGGAAAAATTGAATTGTTGTCATTATTTGTGGTGTTTCTTAGTGGAATTGAGTCATTGATACTATTTATGCTGATAGTTTCATAAATACTTGATTTTCTTTCGGTATAAACGTTTTGAATTTTTTTAGCCACCCAGTCAACATGCCTATTTGTAACAGAACAATTTACTAGCAATTCTCACATACATTACACGTAGTTATCGATCGGCGCTGAAACTCGTCGATCTTATGCCTCGATCGATCGTTTTTTGTTTACATGCGCAGGAGTCGATGGCAAGGACAGGGGCGGAGTCAGGTTAGATTTTACTTCTTTTTATTGACTGGGTTTTTGAGTCGATCTATGTTTTTGACATAGTTTGTGTAACGATCACTAGCAAAGACAGCGACCGGGACTACGGCTTAAAGTGTCATTTGAAGCACGGTTTTTTTTCTTACAGACAATCAGGTGATTCAGCCTGTATTGTCCTAACCAAACTAGGAAAAATCTTACAAAGATAACAATAGTATATCAACTTTGTGTTGACCTCGTGGGAATCGAACCTATCACTTTATTATATTGAAAAACTAACGGCTTTTTGTAAAAACAGTACCGTAACGAAGTGAATTGTGTTTTGGCAACCCTATTATCAAATTAGGCAATCTACCTCTAGGTACTTTTCGTGTCATATTAGCATTTCCCAAATATGTTAAACAATAAAAAAATAAATTCAACCGTAGACAGGATTTGAACCTGCGTCTTTGGAAAACCGTCCCAACGCCATAACCAACTAGGCCACTACGTTTCTCCTCCTGAGCGATTCTATTTTGGAAATAAAATAGCACTTTAAGTACAAAAACACAAATAAAAATTAGCATTTATCAGTCCCAGTCCAGAAGATATTATAATTAACAGTATGTTTTTTTTTCTTTTTTTTTTCTCTTTTTATTTTCGACACTTTGATACCTGCTCATAATTAGTATCTCATGTCATGAGCCAAGCAAATTTTATTTCGATTAATGTTTAAGTACCAACACTTAATCGCGACATTAAACTAGGTAGCTTAATATCAACAATCTTGCATCTAAATACATCAACAGCTTATTTCCATCCGATCCGTCACCCACTTATCGGCATAATTTAAAATTAATCAACTTTAAATAACTTAAACATGCCTCAATCCATACCTGTCGAGCGGGTATTGGGTAGTAATTTTATATTATTAAGAAAATTACATGCAGCTGCTTAAGACCCTATATAGGCGGCTATTAAGATAAAATGTTTACCGTACTTAATTCGATTATTCGAAAATCGATGGTTTTCGATGTAACAACTTTCGAGTTTTAATTGAGTTTGGTAGGTAACATTGCTGATCTTATTGTGGTATAAAAAGTTTTATTGCAGATGGTTAATGTTGTGATAAAGTTATTTTAACAAACTGTGTAAAATGTTATTGGTAATAAGTTAATCAAAATTTGCAACAAAATAAACACAGCTGTCGCTTTAAAAATAAGTATTCTCCAATAATTACTTATGCTAAAAGTCGAGAGAGCACAAAGACTAATATTGAAATTAGCTCTGTTTAAGAAATCAAATCCCACCCAAGTCCAAGTGTAACTTTTAGCTTGTTTATTTTCATGTTCATACCTATCTTTTTTTTATACTTTCGCTACTTCCATGCTGGACTGGGAGCGATACTTCCATGCTGGACTAGGAGCGATAGAAAAACATAGAAAGTGCCAGCTGCATCTCCTCCCGGGCATGCTGTAAAAACAAGCTAAGGGATTCGAGGGTTTCAGTATATTGTAATTTAGGCGATGGGCTGACAACCTGTCACTACAGCAATATACAGATCTATTTTAAACATCCCTCAAAACTTGTCAGACGTGGCGGAACGACCTTTGTTTGGGTCGTTGACGCTTTGCCTACCCCATTAGCGATAAAGGCGTGACTATATGTATGTATGTATGTTCGCATTAACTGACTCAGTTAATAGTTTTATCAGTCATCCATCACCAACATACGTGGGTCCCGTTATACTAGAAAATCAGATCAGTATTTCTGTATTCATATGATACTCAATGTAGGTATCTTACGATATCCCCCCCCCCCCACCCGAAATCTAACACCCCTCACATATACCTTCCACCTAAATCAAACAGTCGATGTATCAAATCACCCCGGCGGGGAACGTGTTAACATTGCGGCCCCCAGGGGCGGTTGTAGGGAGGGGGCGACGCACGGCGGGGCGACACGCTTGCGCAGTGTGCGGCACAGCCAGGATTAACTGGTTGTAGGTACCTACTATCATGCTGGACTGGAAGCGATGGAAATCATAGAATGTTCCAGATGTTTCTCTTCCCGGGCACACTATAGAAGTCAGTAGATGAAAACGAGAGTTTCAGTGTATTGCAATTTAAACGAAAGGCTGACAACCTATCAATATAAACAGTTCATTCTTTCTTAAAGGGGAATATTTTTTCCCACTACAAAAATAATTGATTTCACTTTAACCACCTCAGCTATAAAAGTAATAGAACGCACTTTAAAAGTAATGCCTTCCACTTTAAAACTACTCAGCTTTAAAATTAATCCAACGCACTATAAAATTAATGGCCGCCACTGTGAATATACTCAGTTTTAAAAATAATAATATGATAAATCACTTAAAACTTTGTGTCGATTTGTGCTCTCCAACTGTCAAGTCCAAAAAATGTACCAAAAATTTACCACGGGTGGGATTCGAACTCACGACCTACGGTGTACCGTGCTGCTGCTTTAACCAACTAAGCTACCGTGTCACAAACCAACTATCAAAAAATACAGTTCAATAACATTAGCCACCGGATATTTCATAAAGTACCGTAAGTTATTCTCTACATAACTGCTACATAATCGCGTAATAAAGATTACCGAAAGAAAAGACAATCGGACTCATGTAGCGGATAAAGACATTAATAAGGCTTATCACGGTATGCCCATTTCCTATGAAATACAGGAAGAAAAAGTTTTTATTGTAATTTTAGTTAGAGTTTATATTTCGGATTTTATTTAAATTCGGATTTAATTTAATTTAAATAGGTTAACATTTAGTTTTAAAGGTGAACAATTACTAAATTAGGTGAACCTATTTCGGTGAACAATTAGTTTAATAGTGCGACAATTAAAGATTTCCCTTATATTCTCTGCCCAAACTCCAATTCCTCCTAAAATCTTACGCAAGCGTATCACACGTGATTCGTCAGGTTCACAGGTTGGCAACTTTTAATGATAATAATTAGAATACATTGTTTTACGTCAGGCGTATCTAATGGTGAACGGAAACCGAATAAAACGCTCTTTACTCTTAATTAAATTCATGTAGCTTTTGTAGTAGCGAGGAACATAATTTACATAATGTGAGAATGTGTTCTGGTAATTTTGTTACAGTTTTTGGTACTTACTTAAAAAAGCAGATCTACATGTACTTATATTTTTTCTAGAAGTAAGCTTTTTATAGACACGAAGTACTTCAGTGCTTATCGACATGGAAATCACAAAGAAAACATTAGAAAATATACAATTTATACTAACAGGACAGCCCTATTGCCATACTATTGCTAAGGTAAGTAAATTGTTTCAATTGAACTGCCGAGACTTTTTTTTTTCTCAGTAGTTCAATCAAGAAAAAACATTGAACTGTACCATTGAACTACTGAGAATATAGAGGGTAATTTTCTTCCAGGCAAGGAAACATACTACTTACATTTCAATTCTTAGATAGGGCCGAAGTTTTTTAAATTTTGTGATTAAAAAAGTGATGTGTCTGAATCTGAGAGAGAAAGAAGATCTTTTCCAAAGCATTTCCGAATTGAACACAAAACCACCAAATTGAGAGCTGAGCATTAACCACTAGACCACACAATACAATAGGAAATCACCCCAATCAACCACAAACCCTTAAAGCTCGCATCCATTAGCTCGATACAATCGAGCCAGACCGGAAGTGGAAAAGCGGCGCTTACGTCGCTTCCGGCCAGCAATACTGCATTACCGACTGCGCCGATATTAATGACGTTCTAGTTTAGCTACGCTTTACGAGCTATAAATACTCGTACTTAGAGATAAGAGTTTTGCAACTGACACGCGAAATTACTGAAAGAAAGCACTCCAAACCAAAATCAAGAGCTTCTTGATAGAGTCTGTGCGAAAAGAGAACAGGCATAGAATTGGAGGGCGCACATTTGTATTAATTAACCCTCGGCTGGTTGCGTGGGGTTTATGCCTAGGTCTTTGACATAAAACCTCCAAAATTTAATTTAGAAAGTTACTGTAAAAGACTTGGGCATAATCCTCACACGACCAAGCGACAGTTAATTAAATACAAATGCGCGCCCTCAAATTCCATGCCTGTTCTCTTTTCGCACAGACTCTACAGATAAGTAGTGGGCAGAATTGTGTTTTATAATGTAGATGGAGCTGTATTCATATTTAAATATTGGCGTTTATAAATATACGCTTGCATTTAAAAACTTCAAAAATTGATCTTTGAAATTCATTTGAATAACGAAGTTTCAAAAGATTTTATAAAACTATCTAATGATAATCATCTTCCTAGCCTTTTTTCCGTATCTCTTGGGGTCGGCTACCTAATCTAGGGGATTGAACAAGGATAGTGGTTTTTACACAGAGCGACAGCTATCTGACCTGTGGAGGTCAGAACGAAAACCAGACCCAATCCTAGATTAGGTTACACACAACCTTTGAATTTCTTCGTAGGTGTATGCAGGTTTCCTCACGATGTTTTTCTTCACCGTAAAAGCGCCGAATAAACGTACATATGAAATTCGAAAACCGAAAAACACATTGGTACGTGGTGGGATTCGAACCACGACCTCCTGCACAGAAGGCCGCGGCCCTATCCACTACACCATCCGGGCACCATAAAACTATCTAATGATATTGCTTAAAAAGGTTTCCCAAACATATCATTTACCAACTTAAAATCTTGCAATCAAAATAGTCTATTCACACGTCATTTAACCGTTAAAAAAATATATCTACAAGATTGTTATTACTAAAGATTACACTCACAAAATGGCTACCAGTAATTTTCTAAAGTAAACATTAATCATACCAAAACTACCGAGTATAAATTACCTAACTCGTTCCCAATTATATCTAACAAAGCGTTCATTATTAACAACCAATTGATCTTTGGTTACTACATTAAAATATCTATCTCTCTCTAGTGCTGTATAACACGCTATCTACGTCCCACTCTATCAAACGGTGGCGAAACCCGGTGGAGAGCGGACGCGTAAAAATTGCAAACGCTTAACAACCCCAATTTGTTCAATAATGACATCTCTCTTACCCGCATAGCGTTGTCTCTTTCCCCCGGTAATGGATCGACAATAAAGTAATATACAGATAAATAGCTTTCCGCTTAAATTTTGGCCCAATTCACGCTACCCCTTAATTGGGTATCTCCCCTTCGTTCCACCCTCTCTTTTGCACTTAGGCGGTTATTCCGCTGTCGTCTCTTTCGGTTAATCCTTGGGGGAGCTGGTATAATCGGGTACATAAGTACTTAATCGCATTTGGGGGCATGTTGTGAATTGGTCCCTCTATTTATTTAGTACCCCCTATTATGATGTGCGGATTTCTCTCCCTTTTCCTATTAAACTCATTGTTTGCGGAGACTTATGACTTTTACGCTTGAGCCAGACAATAGAGACCCTTTCCGATGCAGTTACCGTTTTATACGCGAGCTCATTTTACGGTAGTTTGCGTTAATACGAGCAGATGTGTCTTTCTTAGTTGTAAATTAAATGTTATTGTTCCCTTTTTATTGTCGCTGTGTGTAGATTCGAAATTTAAATTTGCATTTAAAAGTGATAATTGTTGAATTTGTTTAGTTGTTCTGAGTTTAAATTTCAAATTTAGAACGGTTTGTTAGTTTGATTGAGGTTACAAAGTGGTCGTTATGTGCCAAGTTTATTATTGCATATTTAACATTGAACATTATTTTGATATTGAATATAAATATAGCCAAATATGATATGAATATGAAGATAGCCAAAAATATTGCTTACATATTAACATACATATTTAGTAACTGCTTATTAAAAATGTATCTAATTGATGATCTTTTGATTTTAAAAATATATACTATTTAGGCGTTTTTATAGTACCATTTTATTACGTTGATATTTTTAATGGTGATCTTTTTGAATTTGTTAAAAGTATGTATTAGCTATATACAGATCTATCTTAAACAACCCTCAAAACTTGTCAGACGTGGCGGAATGACCTTTGTTTGGGTCGTTGACGCTCTGCCTACCCCATTAGGGATACAGGCGTGATAATATGTATGTAGGTATGTAGTAGTTATTTCACCATGTATTTTTTTCCACTTTACGTTGTTCCATTGAATATTTAGCAACAGTTCTCTATAGGTAAACAAATAAACCTATAAATTATAAACGAAAAACATTTAACTTGTTTTTATAGCCCAAAAAGTCATAACTCGTGATTTCCATTATTGGTAAAACTGAACATTCCGACTTATGCGCTTTTACATTAGCGTGAAATTGATCGTTCGTGAGTTATACCGCTTTTACATACAAAACAACGTATATTACAATTTACTACGATAAGCGCGTTGATTTATAGTTTACTGTCTGTACAGATGGACTGCATACAGACTGCAAAGCAAACACAAACTATATTAAAAAAAAAACATAACAAAAAGGTGGTTATCATTATCACTAATAGCAACTGCAACAAGGATTTCCTGGATTGGTACCATTAATTATCTATCGTACTAGGGGTGTAAGGGACAGCTTCCCGCAAACTGATAGGGTTTGCTCAGTCAACGAAACAGATCAACTTTTATAAAGAAATTCTTTCAGAAAATGCAAATAAATTAAATCCCCATACTTTGTATGGGGTAGTCAATATTATTTTATCATTTCCTGAAAGAATTTCTTTGTGAAATTTGTTCTGTTTCTTTAACTATCAGTTTGCTGGAAACTGCCCTTTTCAAACATTATAGAACACCCAAATCCAAAACATACCAAATCAGTGTAAAAATCGGTTCATCTTTCAAATTCTATCATTGCTGCCGATTCGGTTACAGAATCAACTTAACTTATTTAAGTTTAGTCCTGTCACTTTCCATTTCGAGCGAACAGAAAAGGATGGCAGTATAGACGGACTTATTATAAACCTGTCACATAGACCGAAAGCACGAAACGAAACGCATTTTAGTCGGGACCCTTTCACATCACAACTTAATTTGACTTATCTTGAGCGTTATACGTCAGTTTGACACAATTATAATAAGCTGTTGTGTTGCTGTCTCTATTTTATTCAAATTTTAGAAAGTGACAGGACTAAACTCAAATTAGTTAAGTTGAAGCTGTTTCCGAATCGCCGCCATTGAAACCTCAAAGTGTGAATCATGCATGACAATCGTGCCGTCGCGACAACTGCAAAATGAAATTTCTCATGCAGTTGCTGCAGTCTTAATGCAGTCCGTTGATAAGGACACCTTATCGATAAATTATTTGAAATATGCACACAGTTGTTCAAAAACAATTACTTTAGATGACTTTTATACATGATTATAAAATAGTTATTGCATTATCGAATATTGTATTAACATACCTACATACATACATAAAATCACGCCTTTATTCCTGATGGGGTAGGCATAGCAAAAACGACCTAACGAGGGTCGTTCCGCCACGTCTGTAACACTATAATTACACACTACAGAATGTCTACCGTTTTGACCAAAACGGCTTAACCGGTGTTTAAATATCATAACTTAAGTTATGAGTGTTTACTGCCTGAAGTAAACTGTTATAACTTCAATGCTTTTAAGTGTTAGACATAGCATGTTTCTTTTTTACTAAGCACGTACTTATTCTTCTATACTATACATTGTACATACATACCTACATACATAAATCACGCCTTTATCCCTAATGGGGTAGGCAGAGCGTTAACGACCCAAACAAAGATCATTACGCCACGTCTGACAAGTTTTGAGGGCTATTTAAGATAGATCTGTATATTGCTGTAGTGACAGGTGGTCAGCCCATCGCCTAGATTACAATATATTAAAACCCTCGAATCCCTTAGCTGGTTTTTACAGCATGCCCGGGAGGATATGGAGCTGGCACGTTCTATGTTTTTCTATCACTCCCAGTCCAGCATGGAAGGAGATAAAACAATTATGATCGTTCTTAAAATAACGAAAAACAATTATTTACGAAACATTCTTGTTTCAGTTTTATTTCTTTAAAATATAATAAAAGACATAGATACCTACTTTAATGTAGACAAATATAACTTACTAATATTATTTTACAAAATTACCCGTTTGCCTCAAGCTATAACAAACAAACTTTAACTTGACAAAGAACACATAATTATCAACCATTCGTCTTATAATAGTCATACTTAAGAATACAACATACGAATATAAACACAAAATAACCGTTTTCACGTTTATTTTGCAGTTAAATGAACAAACACACTCGCCTACAATGTAATATTGTTAGTAGTTAAAATGGTAGTTAAATTGTCATTATAAGCGTCTGGAAAATTCTTCTTAAAATGGATAATAAGGTGTCTTAACACTTTAAATGCTGAGACAGAATATTTTGCAAGTCAATGTAATTATACCTAAGTACTTAAATAAAACATTACTACTTATCAATTTTTTCATACCAATTCACAAGACCTCATTTTTCATTAGGTACCTATACAGTTTCGAAGATTTTGTGATGCGTAACACGGTATATATTTTTTTGGATTTTTTAATACAATATTTTTTGAGTTATTTAACAAAAAAGATTTTTTGGACAGAGTTCGGTTTTCTGTCACAATATCCTTTGCCTGTTACCTATGCATACGAAGAAAAACTTACAATCAATCAAGTTGTCACTTTTTTTTTGTTCTTGGCACAAGGTTCTTGGCAAAAGGAAAAGTTACACACGGACGAACTTTGTGACTTACGACCTTTTAGCATAAATCATATTTCAAAAAAATATTTCTCTGGAAAGAAAGGATAATTCGACAAAGTTACAATGAAAAGTCTCTAAAATAGTGATAATCCATAAATCAATTAAGTTTTATGTTAAAATAGTGAGGTGTCATGGATTGCAGAAGTGTTCGCACTTCTGTTTCGGTCTGAACGGCAAGAGAGACAGTGAAATTACTGGCACAAGAGACATTCCACCTTAGGTCTCACGGTGTGCAACGCACTCTGCTATTTCATTAGGATGTAGGTGTTATAGGCTACGGTGCTGCTTACCATCAGGTGGGCCCAGTGGCGTGCACAGGTTTTTTCAACAGGGTAGGCAGTATGAACAAAATGCTTATTAATAACGCATTTTAGTTCCTAAGTCGCAAGGTTGGTTACGTTACGTTACGTTTATCTTTGTAGTTATAAATTATGACCACAGGAACAAAAATATGCGAAATACACACCTGTCTTTAGTGGACACAATTTCAACCTTTTCGGTGAAAGAAAACTTGTTAAAATTCGCGCCTTAAATTTTTTGGTAAACACACAACATCAACACAGCGCTCACAGTTGTAGCTGCTAGTAGAACCCATTTTACTCTGCAATTCGAAGCACAATAACTATTTAAACTTGTTCGGCACATATAATTCAAACCAAAAGGATGTTTAACACGGCAAAAACTTTAAATTACTTTCCGCGACGCAATGGCTTCACACATCAAGAAAAAACAATGGAGTCTACTATACTTATACTCAAAAGCGAATTAACGAAAATTGCAAATAAAATACTATCAATAGATAATGCATCTAATTACAGTAGAGAAAGTACCCAAAACTTTAGTTACATATTTCAGTCGGGTTATAAGCCATCGCCCCCCGCCGAGCCGACACCCCGCGCACAGCTTTATTTTTTTAATTTGCAAATTGGTCGCAAGGTTTTTTGCCGGCAAGCGGTCGAAAGTTGCCAGAGTGTGCAGAATTATGCTAATTTATATTTTTTAAATACCGATGTAACATTTTTTCTTTCAACTCATTTAAAAATATCTTGACAGTAAATATGATAATATTTGATTTTGTGGACAATTTATATTCAAGTAGGTACATAAAAGCGATTAAGAAAACATTTTATTCTCCATAATACTGGAAAAATCGTTATATTCTTAAATATTAAAAATGTATTATTTCATTATTTTTTAGAAATATTAGCAAGTATCGGAAACATCAAACATGTTTTCATTGTAATCATTGTATTTATTTTATTCATTCAAATTAATTAATGAAAATTATTATCTATTTTATACCAATTATTTAGGATCTGGTCATAAAATCTGACCACTGGTCCGACTGTTTTTGGGCCGCACACACAACTACAAATACACGCACACAAGTGAATAATTTGTTACCTATGTGTGTGTAGAGTCTCACACCTACGGTATGTCGTTTTGTTATGTTGGCACCCTTGGCAAAACGATGGCTTCTCCATTTGAAAGAGACATGATAGCAGCGGCGGCGGCGCGAAATTTGAATTGGCGCACTTAGATGATAAGCTCAGGTTAGGTAACGTTACGTTCCGTTTTACGAATTTGGAAAAAAATAAAGTTTTATTTATAAGTAGTGAAGTAACGTGTGTCAGTGAAAATTGTAGGGTAGGCAGTGCCTTTTTGCCTGTATGGACTGCACGCCCCTGGGTGGGCCGTATGCTTAGTTGCCACTGTGTAAACGTAAAAATATGCTACAAATCGTAGCCTCTGTCTACGGCGTAGAAATGCGTAACGTAAAACATCTCCATTGTTGTAACGTAAAACAAATTCAAACTAAGCAAAATTTTTAGTTTCGTCTGCAACAAATAAATTAAAAAATAGTGACAAATTGTCAAATTACAAAAATATAAGACTGATAGCACGCTGAACTAGTGTGGTAGCATGACTCAAGTTCAAGTTCAAGTTCTTTATTGCATATATCAATGTAGAATACAAAGTTATGTATGTAATACAAAGACACCCTGCTAGGGTACAGCAAACATAGTTGAGAGGGAGCTTAAATAACATTATAATGTGTGCACTAATCTTACTTATCTTAAATTCTAGGAACAATTTTAAATTAAACCTAATAGCATTAGCTTTTCTCTCAAGAAATTATTAAATACAGAAAGAAAGAAAAAATATCTAATACTAATATGAACAAGAACTGAACAAGAAACTGGATATCATCACATCAAAATCCCATATCAAAAATCACAATACACCAACCCTACCAAAAGCACACTAAAACCGATCACCATCAATAATGTTTCCACATCAAATACAGGGGTTTCAAAAATGAGTCGACACCGTCACGGACCATCAGCCGGCGTATCGACATCGAATGTCGATCAACCACCCTGTATACGGCGGTAATGGAGCGAAAAGAGGGATGTAAACATGTTTTCATATAATTTATTGGAAGCAGGCTGTATATAGATTTCATTTTGAATCTGTGTAGAGGTTTTTATTTTTTATAGTTTGTGGAAATAGTTCTGTTGTACTTTTTGCCAATATGACGGTGGGAGTTATTTTAAAAAAAAACTACTTAGATCGAATATCGACGTTTTTACTTTTCTACAATGATCAAGAGGCAATCAATATGAATCGGAAACAGATACCTATTTGTAGAGGTAAAAAACAAAAAAGTCGTCTAAAAATATCGTATTGTACTAGTTTAAATCCAATAAAACCAAGGAAACTTCACATTACACGGCTAGATAACTATTTACTGAATAAAGAGCTTCATTCGGGCCATTTGTACACAACCAACAACAGTTGCCAAAAACGAAACGATATACAAACTCCTTAGTCTATCTCGAAACACTGGCTGGTAACAGTGAATAGATTTCACAAGCCATTAAGTTTCTGACAGATCGTCGGACAAAATGGCGGACGCAAAATGGCGGGAGCTTTTTTCGGCGGGAAACCCGTGCATTGTTCGCTTAGAAAAATGTTATAAGAATTTTCTTTCAATAGATAGTGAGTTATGTGGGGGGTCTGAATAGTTTTATTCGCTTTTTATTGGCTCTTCCATTAATCCTTTTTATTTATTTGTCTACCGTGAAATGTAAAGTATTGGAGGGTTAGTTTATTTTGTAGTGGATGGAGTGAATAGGATAATGATATACTGCTCAAATAATATAGGGCTGAAAACTGTGCTACTCATTATTTTATAAGTTTTATGATTCCAGGCATTTTATGTGGCATTATTGTACATTTTTATGAAACTATTGGTATTACGTTTGGCGTAGTACCTATTTATAAGTTAAAACAAATTAAGAAGAGTCAATTTGTTGTGTACATGTAAAAATGCTTCATGAAATCTAAAAAAAAATATTTCTTTATCAACAGGTAAAAGTTTGGTTCCAAAACAGAAGAACGAAACACAAAAGAATGCAGCAAGAAGAAGAAGCAAAGACGGGCACTAAGTCCGGCTCTGGTTCCAGTTCCAAACAAGATGATAACCAATACAACAATTCCTATGAAGAAGACGAAGAACTAATAGACATGGACATGGACGAACTCAGTGAAAGTGAAAACGAAACGTAGAAGTGAGTAAATACCTTATTTCAATCAAATTTGCCGATAGATACCAACGTGTTTTACGGCCCATAAATTGCTTTCTCTTCACAGATTAAAAGAAATTTAAATTTCGAAACAGCAAAACACATGTTTGTGGCAAAGTTATGATTTGCTGTTTCGAAATTTGAACTACTGCCAAAAAGCAAAGAAAAAATAATTTACTACCCGCAAAACACGTTGGTCTCGTTTGTCAAATTCCATTGAAAGATTGTAGGTATTGTATAATATATAAGTGACATTGTAAATAGTGAGTTTTGTAAATTTAGGATCTTAGTTTTAGGATGATTTATTTATTGACAGAGAGACTTGGATGAGTCTGATATCAAAGTGATGAGAAGTCTTGAAGGACTGTCTTTAATACTATTATTCTTAAATACATTCAGCAGCACGTTAAATTTGAGTAAAATTTAAATATGTCCAATGTGTCAAATTTTTTGCCACTTATTTGTTCATTCGTTTCGAGCGGGTCTGCCTAAATGTCTCCTTTGCTGACTGTACAGATTTGGTCAACGGAAATCCCTTCACCAGGAAAAATAACAATAACTTAGACAATGACAGATTTTATGGACCATGTCTTGATGAAATAGCTGGAATCCAATTAAAATTATTGGATTCCAGGTCCTTCATCAAGCTAATGAGACTGGAGGTGCTTTTCCACCTATAAATGAGTGAGCCTTCCACTTGAATTAGAGACTTCCATGCTAGACTGGGAGTGATAGAAAAACATAGAATGTACGAGCTGCATCTCCTCCCGGCAAGCTGTAAAAATCAGCTAACCTACTTACTCAACTAAACTACTCTAATCATCACTAAACTCAACAGCCTATTAAACAAGCCCAAAAGCTGTCGACAAAATATCAAAAACGGCCCATCATTTATAAAAATTAACGCCATGTCATTAAGTAAACCGTTTTAACCAAGATGGCGGAACGTGTTTCATTTTACGTACTATTAGATAACAAAATTGGCCGTATTATAATATTTTTGGTTCTAAATTAATTAAAAAACGCCTGCAGTGATGTGGGTATAATTATAATTAGACGGCCTGATCTTTAAGCTGATAGGAAGTTTCTAACAAGCCCTGTCAACGAGAGAGATGAAAGATTGTAATAATAATGCGTTAGAAAGAAAAAGATATAGATTTATGAGAGTCAATTTAGTACGGTTAGACAAAAAGTCGATAATCGTAGGGATAAATAGGTTTTGACGCCAAATAATTATTAGTTTGGCAGGAGTCCTTCAGTTTGATTGAATGATAATATAATGGGATTATTTTGCGGTTAAAACTAAAATAAGGTCGTTTATTAAAATTAGGACTCAAAGTGGTTTCGATAAAAAGAACAATAAAGGCAGTTCATTTTCCAAATACTTCCTTGCTGGACTGGGAGTGATAAGAAAACATAGAATGTACCTGCTGCATTGCATCTCCTCCCGGGCATGCTAGAAAAATCAGCTAAGGGATTCGAGGGTTTCAGTATTGTAATTTAGGCGATGGTCTGACAACCTGTCACTATAGCAATATACAGATCAATTTGGAATAACCCTCAAAACTTGCCAGACGTGGCGGAACGACCTTTGTTTAGGTCGTTTACGCTCTGCCTACCCCAATAGCGATAAAGGTATGATTATATATATGTATGTATCTATGTATTTTCCGAAAATGGCAAATTATTTTCGAAAATATGTTTTGTGGGCCGGATTATTTTTTATTTTTTTTAAAAGGCACAGCACAATTCGACTTTTCTTCCCAACCGTACATTACCCTATTATTAAGAGATGCGTTCGAAATTCAAACCGTTATCGTAGAATCGCATTTTTCGTTGGTGCTCGTATCAAAATTGTTTTAGACTATTGACCATTGTTCTCTCCGGTTATTTGTCTACCCTCAATAGATATGTATCTATAATAAAAATTATTGGCTTGTTAGCGTCGATTTTCACGCGTATGGCATTTATTGTTGTGTTATACAACAAGTAACATAAAGGGTATATGCATCGTGAAATGTGTGAATTATACTCATGAAACTGAACAACTAAAATTTGACTTCCCATACAGTCCCGTACAATATCAGTCATTGGTAATTTTGGCCTGGACAAGTCCTCGCTAATGGATACGGGCGGCTTGGCCAGACCGAGTAGATGAACATAAATAAATAGCTTTGAATTAGCTTAAGAAATATAGTTGGCATTCACACTACGCCAATAACGTTTCATCCCCTTTGACGAGTTCCTCTATAATTGTTAAGGTTCCGTACTCCGTAGTCAAACAGGAACCAGTTATAGTTTTTTCTTGAAATAAGTTTATTTCTATATTCCTTGTATCAATTCAAAATCACTGTCCGCTGCTGATAGTGGTTTTGAATTGAGACAAGAAATGTATTCCATTCTGTGGATGGACAGATTGTTATGTTACAGACAAATAGATAGAGTTATAGGTCAGTCTTTCTCTCTCTATTATCAGATTTTTTCAACATTCTGACTAGTTTGAGAATGGTAACCATATCAAACTCCTTATAATTACAGCTAAGAAATGCAGCTTGGCAGCCATTACCCGTTCTTATGCACTTATGGGAGCTGCGCATGCGCATTGCACGGGTGTATTGTTTGCGACCGTTTTCAAAATTATTAATTGGCCGCGTTGAACATGCGCGTTTCGTAGGCGCACCACACTTTCATGTAGTTAGGGGATAACAACTCAGACACCAGGGTTCATCGAGAGAGAGGGGATAGTAATGTTCGTGGTTATAAGTCTAGGTTAAGAAATCATTAAAATTAAATGTATTGTTCGTGGCTATACCTGTAATTTTCTATCATGAGACAACAGAACACAGAAAACTGCCTCCGTGGTCTAGTGGTCTGAGCCATGGGCTCACGATCCGGAGGTCCTGGGTTCGATTCCCGGTCACTGTTTCTAATAGTGGTCTTTACTGGTCGATGTTGCTCCACATCCGTAGGAACTACCTTAAAAACCCTACACGTGACCCCGGGCGGTGCTAAGAGTGCAACAAAAACCGGCTGCTGCACCTGTCCTCTGGACCTCGCAGCAAATAATGCCATACGATAAATAGATCAATGAATAAATGAGACAACAGAAAAGGACTTCAATATTTTTTTGTTAAGTTTGAGTTAAAAAAAAAAAAAAAAAAAAAGTCATCCCTCCTCGAATCGATAGCATTTTCTAGATTTTTCTTCTAATCTGGACTTGGAACAATAGAAAAACTCAAGATATTCCAGTTCCTTCTCTTGTAACGACCACTCTGTCAAAGACAGCGTCCGGGACCGACGGATTAACGTGCCCTCTGAACCACGAAATCCTTTTTTTTCCCCGGACAATCGAGATTGGAAAAACAAAAGGATTTCGTGCTTCAGAGGGCAAATCAGGTGATTCAGCCTACAATGTCCTAACCAAACGGGGGAAAATATCACAAAGTGATAAATTAACAAATATCAACTGCGTTGGGAATCGAACCCAGGACCTCCGGATCGAGAGCCCATGGCGCAGACCACTAGACCATGGAGGCAGTTGTCAGACGTAACTGCTTTGAATGAAGTCTTTGACGTTCTGCCTACCCCTAACTGATAATGTCATATCCTACAAAATCGACAAAATGCTGACACCCTACTATACCTTTAATGTGCGATTATAAGGTTAATTTGTACTCGCTTTTCCGTCTTTTGTTCGAAAGATTTACGAGCGAACTCGATATCGGTTTCAAATCGATATTACCGAGCAGATCGGCTCAAAACAACCTATTTACTTATTATTTGACGTGTAATAAGGTTGAAACATGAAAATATTGAAACTAAAAAATCAGGAGTCGGGAGCATAATAAAAAAAAACCCACAAAATCAGAATAAACGATTGAAGAAATAGAGAGTGTACTTGTGTGTTGCGCAAACACTTTGGGCACTAAAAACTAGTCCCGCGCAATTGGCCGAGCTCTGGGTGATAGGCCGCCATCGCCGAATATCGGTTGGGAGGACTATTATTATTGTTATAAGTATATACCCTGTATAATTCCTACCGTGTCCTAGCTAAGGCAATCTAGATTCCATTTGCTGGTCAATTAACTAGAGGCGATTTTAATTATCGATTTTGCTCATTAAGCGATACCGATTAGCGTCCATGTTGATTATTTAACGACAAACTCGTTGCAACAGATGTGTGAAGGAAAAGAAATAGAAGTGACATGTCCGTTTCATGCAACTGCAATGTACCAGGTGTTATAGATTGGATAGCTTAGGTTTGCTCAGTCAACGAAACTGAACAACTTTAATAATGAAAAAAAAAAAACTGATGTCGTTGTCGTTACAATTAGTTCAGAAATTTCAAAGGATTTTAGCAAGGATTAAAATTAAACCTTCGTTTTATTATATTTCTTCTTCGAGGCAAACTCAATTTAGATTTTTGAGGGCAGAACTTTTAACTTATTATAGTTAAAAGGTTAAAACGTGTTTTCGTCGGATTGGGACCGTTGTGAAATGAACCTCTTCCACCCAAAGTTTTAGCTATGCCACTTCCACGCAATATAAATTTTTGTTCCCCGAACCAACGTGGTTTTTTAATTACCTACATCTCAGTAACAATTAAAACAATTAATCCGCTGATTATGTGACATTATTCGCTTATTGGAGTCGCCATTTGCAGATAAGAGTTGGGAAACGTTTGGTATCATTTTGACTCGATTCGAAACGGCTTATTTTGTTTACTTTTCAGAAATTGAATGATAAAAAGTACCTACTTTTGTGACTGTGAAAAAATCTTGCATGGATTTCCATACAACATACAATACTGTGATACAACATGAAAATAACAAGACTGAGGCTCGTATTTATAAAGCGATCTCAAGATTGAGAGCAATATTATGTATGGATTTGACAGATCGATTTGTACTGAAATGACATTTCTGATACGAACTCAAACACGCTGACACTATTGAGAGCTAATTATAAATACGGGCCTTTGAACCTACGTTCTAAGTCATGTAATTTTTATGTTGTTATTGAGAATGTTAGGTAACTGGTCATAAAAACCGAGTTACATACATACATAAAATCACGCCTTTATTCCTAATGGGGTAGGCAGAGCAAAAACGACCTAAAAATAGGTCGTTCCGCCACGTCTGACAAGTTTTGAGGGTTCATACAGATGATGATTATGTATATTACCATAGTGATAGGTTGTTGTCAGCCCATCGCCTAAATTGTAATTCACTGAAACCCTAGATTCCCTTAGCTGGTTTTTACAGCATGCCCGGGAGGAGATGCAGCTGGCACATTCAATGTTTTTCTATCACTGCCAGTCCATCATGGAAGTTTCGAGTTAGCTTACCCAAAAATAGTTGACTCCTCAGAAATATGTACAAGTCAGTTAACATAAATTCGTAAGCTAACATACAGATGGACTTTTCTTTATTCGACGCAAAAGCGAATTGTGGTCTCTTCTAGATTTTTTTGTAAAATCACGATTTTTTCTATCTGACATATTTCGCCGCTCCTAAAATGGGTAACAGATGATGATGTAGTAAATAAATTCCGCTGCACACATAATGTACCTAGTAATGTGTAATGATTCGCTCAAACTATATTAAATATAGTATTAATTATAACTACTTAAGTCAGTTCCTCTAGACATTAAACAGGTTTTTTTAATATGAATATTTCATTACTGGAATACTATGTCAACTAAATGCATCTTTTTAATAAGAAATAATTAATGTTTTGTACACTTAAGCCCAAAAGTTTGTAAAATAATATGGACATTGAAAAAAAAAGCAAAAATTACTTAAGTAGATAGATGTATATTGAGTTTTGTTACTGGATTTTCATTTAAAATGATTTAAATAAAGCTTGTAAATAAATACTATTTATTTCCTTCTGAGTACTTAATAAGTAAAGTTATGTAAGTGACATTTCATCGATTAAAAATATATTGCAAAAGGAATAATTTTGTGCTGATGGTAAAGTTGTAGATTTTTATTCGATAAAATGTCATGTTAGGTAGATCAGAAATGTAGAGAGGGAATTATTTGTTAAATATAACCTGTAAAATCTGATTTGCCAATTTATACAAAACGTTCTAAATTACAATAGGTCGATTTGTCACCAAACCAATTTTTTTGTCATCAGGATCACATTTGAATAGCAAAAACTTATTTCAACACATCGGTTTAAAATATACTTTCAAAGTGTTGCAGTGATCTAATTGAATACGCGATTTGATTAAATGACTAGCTCGTTAATTGAATGACGGCATTTAATTAAATGACTAAAGGACAACTCGTCAAGTCGCCAACTAGTTGGACGTTGAGTGACGCTTGTTCGGCCTAGTGATTCAATTGAATGTAGCCATTCAATGAACGAGCTAGTCATTCAATCAAATAGCAGATTTAACCAAATCACTGCGACACATACATAATCATGTCCTATTGTAATTAAGAGTGTAAAAAATATGAGTATTTTAAATTTCCTACCTAATTAGTAATTAAAAACGACGTTCCTTCTTGCGTGGGTTTAGTATGCCATAGTTAAATATAAAATCTGTATATAAATGATTATGAGATATAAATACTACAATTTAAATACATAATCCGTAGCTAGTAACTGTAAATTTTAATAATTTAAAATCTTTAGATATTTGTAAATACTATTATTATTATGTGTGGTAGACTAGCTGTGTTTGCATTTCTGATGTGGATACGGATTTTTTGTTTTGGTATAGCATTATTTATATAAATTTTATTTTATTACTAATAGTTTCTAAGCCATGGAGGAGATGCTGTGTTTTGAATCTCTGACTGGATTTAGTTATTTCTGCCACATCTGGATGTAAACTCAAGCGTTCCATAGAAATACATTGTAAGTGTATTTGTGTGTATATCGGCTAACATTTTTCCCCGTGACTGTACCGTACCCAGTGGTCTCGCTTGAGAGTTTTAAAAGACGAGTGATATAAAATATATGTTTTTACTCATTTACTTTGTTTTTGTTTCTGTTAACCCCTTATTAAAAAATACACAATGATTGTTTCTACATAATATATTAGTTGGTGCCGCAACCAGGATTTTATTTAATGAACACCTACGGCAGCACAGTTAATGTTGTTGATATATTATATTATAATATTAAAGCCAATATATAAAAAAAAAACAGTCATTCTTAATTGGTGAAAAACTACATTGTTACCAAAAGATAAGATAGAAAATTGAGATTATGAGTGAAAACAAAATAAGATAAATATTGGGATTAATTTTGGATGTTTACCTAATTTAATTTAGTCCTATAATTTTCAGTTTTATTAACCAAGAAATAAAGTGTGAACCGCACAGCCTACTGCTAGTCACAGAGTCACAATCAAACGCCATTATATCACCAAATGTTCCACCAATAGGGTTGCCTCTAGGCACCCAAAAATCCGCCTAATCAATATGACAACCTTCAATCCGCCAATACAGCGAAAATTCCGTCCAAGACCACACACGGCCACGATGACGTCATAATCACCAGCGCAATGGCATCGCACCTCACGCATGCGTAATGCGCGCGTGAGGCGCATAGTCGACAGCCCTTGCGCAGTTAATCGATCCGATCGGAGGTTTATTGAGGTATTTCGGCGTGTGTACGGAATTTTTGGTGGAAAATTTTGTAAGAGGAAAAGTTTGGAGTTTTTGATAGCATTATTTTTTTTGTAGGTACTAATTTAGCAAGGCTACTACTGAGGTATAATAGTGGAGCTATGCGGCATATAATTTTACCAATAATTGGTAATTATAATTAAATTATTTAATGCTCGTGTCATGCATCGCAAAGCTCCGCTACGCATTATAGTAGAAAAGCAGCCTCGCTCGTCTCAATCTAGAAAAAGAATA
Source organism: Scrobipalpa atriplicella (assembly GCA_029255725.1). Taxonomy (NCBI): domain Eukaryota; kingdom Metazoa; phylum Arthropoda; class Insecta; order Lepidoptera; family Gelechiidae; genus Scrobipalpa; species Scrobipalpa atriplicella. Next base: position 32,710 of record JARACY010000595.1, read on the forward strand.
AATTGAATAATGTAGAGACTAGGTATTTGTTTTAACACTAATGGTCTAGCTAGACCCAAGACGATAGTCACAAAGTCGACGATGAAGCGAGTTAGTCGAAGAGTCACTGAACTGGGAGCTACTTCTCTCCGTAGTAAAACATTTGGTGATGCTTTTCTACTCGACACCATGACAGAGGCCATTGCTTGGCATTGGCGGCTTGAAAACTCTGACAGCTGGGTTTGCCACCAACCTGGCAAAAAGCCTTTTGATTGAGTCTGGTTTCCCTTCTGGGTTGCGGAGGTCAAATGGCAGTCGCTCTGTGTAAAAACCAGGATCCTCGTTTAATCCCCTAGATTAAGTAGGAGCCCGATTAATACGGAATAATGCTAGGGAGATGATGATGACCATGACACAACACGGTAGGTATAGTTAAGTAAGTACTACAGGTAAATACACACTAAGGCCCGTATTTATAATCAGATCTCAAGAGTGATAGCAAGTTTAAGTTCGTATCAGAAATGTCATTTCAGTACAAAACGGTGTGTCAAACCCATACTTAATAATGCTCTCAATCTTGAGATCGCTTTCTAAATACGGCCCTAAATACTTATTAAAAAAGGTGTCCAAGTCCTCCTGAATTACGACTAAACCCGACTATAACTCTGATTGACGTTTACGACCTATAAAACGCATCACGGTGCAATGTTTGGGCTTGTATTTGTCAGGTGACATTGCAATGACAATGGTGTATGGTGTGATGATGACCTGTGTTTTGGCTGCCTTTTTTATGTACAGATTTATAGGTACTTAACTCTAACACAGAATATATAATAGTCTAAATCCAAACCACAGATTAACAGTCTTCCCAATCGATTTTCGGAGATGGTGCGCGACTAGTGTTTGCGCAACACAGAAGTGCACACTCTATTCCTTCAATCTCTTATTCTGATGGGACAGATTGACTGACACGATCAGAGAGAAATTAGGGTGCAGCAGGACCGACTATTTATGCATGGGCATCCGACAGCATGGATCATCTTACTTTTGGGACAGTCAGGTGATCATCAGCCAATGTCATAACCAGACTAGAAACAATAACACAAAGTCACTGTCCCCGCCGGGAATCGAACCTGGGACCTCCGGATCGTGAGCCCATGGCTCAGATCACGGAGGCAGTTAACAAGAAAAAGAGTCAATGTGGAGTCAACGATGAAGTCAAAATCCGCACACCGACCGACGGAACGCAGCAAACTCTTAGGCCCGTATTTATAATCAGCTCTCAAGAGTGACAGCAAGTTTGAGTTCGTATCAGAAATGTCACTTCAGTACAAAACGGCTTGTCAAATCCATACTTAATATTGCTCTCACACTTGAGATCGCTTTATAAATACGAGCCTTAGGAATCTCAGAACAGATCTCACCTGTGTTGGGAGGTAGAAAAAAACAATCAATGAGTTCGTATAAAATTACAATTAAAATTAGGCTTTTTTGCATTTTGAGAAGCGCAAATAATTATGTTGTCTCTAGACTCACCATTACTCATATAACATAGGCCCGTATTTATAATCAGCTCTCAAGAGTGACAGTGAGTTTGAGTCCTTATCAGAAATGTCATTTCAGTACAAAACGATCTGTCAAATCCATACTTAATATTGCTCTCAATCTTGAGATCGCTTTATAAATACGAGCCTTTGAGGTACCTATGTCCCCTACGGGACTAGCAGACAAAAAAATATACCATTATGAGTATAACTTATGCATGGAACCTAATATATTTCCTAATTATTTAGAAATGGATTATAGTTTTCGAATGTGAAAACCTCGGCTCTCTTTCACTTCAAAACCGATTAATTAACTTTGTAACACACCTACCTAATCCCAACTTCGGATAGTTAATTCCCCTAAAGCACCGCGCTCACCGAAGCACGGAAAGTCAACTAAACGGATTACTCTGCCCGTATTCAGCAGGTAGCGGGTTCGATTCCCAGACATGGTTTTCTACGAACTGCGCGGGTGGCACTTTAACCATATTAAAAGATTTCACAAACATATTTAAGATAACTAGTTAAAAATTGGCTTTGATTTTTTTTTCTTTGTTCCGCCATTTTTATTCAAAAAGTATCTTTGTTCGTCCGAATTTAAGGTTACTTTTCTTTATAACCTCTTTTACATATGAGTGGTTTTGTTTAGAAAGAAGTACTTAAGTAACCGAAAGGTGTTTTGTGGAAGGATTAAGGTGTTTTTAATGCTGTCTAATCTGGGATATATTTAATAGAATTTGTGAAGGAAAGGCGGTGAAGATTTTTGATGTACCTATTGGGCGCTTTTCCACTAGACGGCACGTCAACGGCAACGGCGACGGCACGGTACCGTCGACGATATCGTAGGTGAGATAATGTATGAAAATCAATGAAATTATATGACACGCTTTTCCACTTGCCGGCACGGCACCGTCACGGCATGTCATCGATTCCCATAGATATTGTCAGTGATCGTCACCGTGCCGTCGCCGTTGCCGTTGACGTGACGTCTAGTGGAAAAGCGCCCATTGGTATCCTTTTTAACTAATCACAAAGTTTGATTTTGCAAATTATATGGATGATTTCTGTTTGATCAATGTTAAATTATTTTTTAAGTGGGTAACATTCCGAACAGGTTTTTAACATGGGTTATATTATTTAATGGTAATGAAAAGTTCAAACAAAAATGTAAGGCAGAAGTTATTTAAATAATATGACACAAAAAAATTAAAAAAGATAGCCGATGACTGTCCCAATTATTTAACTGACAAAAAGAGGCCCAATAGCACTGACATTAATAAAATAAGCAACTTAACAAACACAATGGGTGAATGTTAAACTGTCAGTTAAAATAGAAACATTCGGCTCGTCATCTCCCACGATCTGATTATTAACACCGTTATTGGGTATGGTGTAAGGTATGAGAGGTAGCGGAAAGGATAGCAGCCATCTGGGAAGTGTACTCTTTCAAATAAAATATAATTTTCTATCGGTCCATCCATAGTAGGGCTAACGCGCCACGAGATAATTTTGTCACCGCATTTTCTCGCGCGTTGCCTTACGTTTCACGATGTTCAATCAGCGCTTCTATGGTATCGATCGAGCACAAAATTACTAAATCTTAGCTAAAATGGTCACCTGACATTGTCTATCCTGAGAGAACAGAAAGGGACGGCAACAATTTTTGGTTAAGATTTAGTTAAGTCGTGCTCTCCTTGATTAATAGCTATGTTTTGCCGGGTGTTCTCTTGTATTTTTTTGTATGTTAAAAAATAAATAACACATAGTTACAAAATTTTTCTTTTTAAATTTTCCGGAAGTTTTTTTCACTTTTCCTTTAGTATTTGATACAGTGAATTTAAATCTATTAGCCGTTTCTATCTATCAGCTTTTGTTTCTCGTACACAGGTTTTTGGTATTTTTATTTTATGTGAGGGTAGGCGCATATTTACGAATATAACAGTTTTGAAAATCATTGAAAAGATCATTTTTGGCTGCTTTCGAAAAATAAATATTTTTTATGGTTTTAATTTTTTGTACTTTTCTTCAAAATTACACATATGCCATATCTTCAAAACTAAAGCTGATAGATGAAAACGATTTTTATTTTCAGAGTCAGGATGCCATATGTCTACATGAAAGCTAATTAACCGTCTGGAAAAAAATCTTTGTAACTATGTGTAATGTTCCGCTGTGAGGTAGTAGCTTACACCACACCCTAATAAGACAAGTCAACGCTTGCACAGTTTTGTACTGACTGACAAATAATTAGTCGGATAACACTAACTGGTTGAGATTACCCGTGATGGATATACAAGGTCTTATGAAGTGGCAATACAGAGTGTTACAGTTTTGTACTTAATGTTAAATATCAGTCGAATAACATTATTATGATAAGTTTATTAGCAACGTGATAAAGACTCTGTATAACAACTCTATACGAGGTGTAAGGGACAGCGTACCGAATACTGATAGGGGTTGCTCAATCAACGAAACTGGATAACTTTTACCTTTTACCTTTACAATTCTTTCAGCAAATGAAAAAAAAAAAATATTTACCATACAAAATGACCACCTCGATCAGACAATTTGTATGGTAAAGCTAAAAACTTTTGTTAATTTCCTGAAACAATACCCGGTTAAAGTTGTTCAGTTCTGTTACCGTAATATAATGAAGTTCGAGGTGATATAAAAGGTTAAGGCACCATTAAGTTGGAATATGTACTTTATCTAACAACGACCTTTTATTTTATTATTATTTCATTTTTGACAAAGTGCAAGGTCCAAATCAATCAAACAACGCAACAACAAAAATAATCCACTAAAATCTAACCTAAAATTCTAAAAATCAACTATTACATTCGACCATCAATTTCAAATTTAGAATCTTCTCCCATTGGTCCATCTAATAACGATTGACAGCTTCATCTAGATAAGCAATATAATCAAATTATACTTCATAAATGGAATACAAAGTTACTTTTGCGGCTACGTAACTAATTTAGTGAAGAACAGTTATTGAAATTGAACTTTATTGGCAGTTAATATGAGATATTTCGGAGGTGATGTGTATTTTTGGTGTGTTTGTTTGTTAGTATTATCGCTAAATCAGTATTCTCGTTGACATCGCTTTGTGCGCTTTTAAATGGCACAGTAAAAAGATACTTTACTACAACAATAACTTAGCCATCTGAAATAAACTTAAAAAAAATGTTGATTGAGACATAGTCGACGATAAAGAGCGAACTCATCAGAACCCTGAAAGATACTGAAATCTTCACACACCGAAGAAACGCAGCGGCAGGCCCCATTATGCACTGGAAAGCCTCAAAATACACTCATACACACATACATATAATCACGCCTTTATCCCTAATGGGGTAGGCAGAGCGTAAACGACCTAAACAAAGGTCGTTCCGCCACGTCTGACAAGTTTTGAGGGATATTCCAGATGATCTGTATATTGCTATAGTAACAGGTTGTCAGCCCATCGCCTAAATTACAGTACTGAAACCCTCGAATCGAAACCGGGAGGAAATGCAGCTGGTACATTCTATGTTTTTCTATCACTCCCAGTCCAGCATGAAATACAATCATTCCTGCAACATAATAAATTAAATATATAAAACTTCTCACCCTTAACTCGTTGATAGTTTTAACCACAGTTTAAACAGTAATTAATAATATCAATATACCATGAACGATGACACATGTCGTACTTGTCACTACTTAACTACAAGTTTAATTTTTACATCCATCAAACACTGGGTCATTCAAAATTCCACCTTATATCTTACACGTTAAGAAGTAGTTGTTGAAAAGTGACGGAAAATACAGAGTTGCGTTAATTTTTCTTACAACTTTAAACTGTCAGTTTTGTCAATCAATTTTTAATCTTAAGTCTATTAACATTAGTTCGAAAATGATGTTTATTAATAGTAAATATAAGTTGGTAATATTTTCTCTATGAAGTGCACCGCAAAGGTATCATGTTAGTTAATTGGAGTTTAAGTCTATTTTGATTTGTTATGAGTGAGTTGAGATGGATGTATTGGTTGAGCATCAAGCCATTTTAGATAAATTAGTTCTTACAAGGTTTTAACAACTTTCTTAAAACAATACGGGGAGACAGCGTACCGAAAACTGATAGGGGTTGTTCAGTCAAGGAAACTGAACAAGTATCACAAAATTTTGCTTTTCAGTACGCTGTCCCTTACACCTAGCAGAGGTCTATCTAAAGTAGTTTACCTATAGTTTTTGAGGCAGAAAATATTTTATTCATACGGAAAAGCTTGGTAGATAAAGCGATGGGTTAAAAGTTAAATATGTTTATTTTTATTTCTAGACTTTTTAGACTAGACTATTTACTTCCATGCTGGTCTGGGAGCGATAGAAAAACATAGAATGTGCCAGCTGCATCTCCTCCCGAGCATGCTGTAAAAACCAGCTAAGGGATTCGGGGGTTAAGTGTATTGCAATTTATAGGCGATGGGCTGACAACCTGTCACTATAGCAATATATATTATCATCTGTAATAACCCTCAAAACTTGTCGGACGTGGCGGAGCGACCTTTGTTTGGGTCGTTTTTGCTCTGCCTACCCCATTAGGGATAAAGGCGTGATTTTATGTATGTATGTATTTCTAGACGCTAACTGGACTGGTTGGTAGTTAAAAAAAAACGAATGAAATGCACACATACTTTGTAATAAGGCGTACTTACTTTTTATGTTTAATTTTGTATTACAATCTACTTAGACTACCTGAATGCCACTGTTTGATATTTCATGCAATACTCTGAACCAATCATCAATTTAATTGATCAATTCCCGGTAATCAGTGTTCAATTAAATTGAAATTGGCTCAATTGAATCGAAATTATCGACAAATGGTTGACCTGTTGCGTAGAAATTGGAATTTAACCGAAGTTGGTTCAAAATTAACCTGAGGTTAACCTTTTCAACGCTAACCGCAAACTCGTCAAGAACATCTGTCAAATTATAAAACAAAGGTACAGTCGGCTGAAAAATTTGCTACGTTTAAATTTAGAGAAGGGAAAATACGTTACAATAAAATTAACTTCTACAATATTTAGGAAACTACAACATACTATACTATATTTTTTACACTACTATTACTATACTGTATACTAAGTATTGCTTTTTACAGTGATAAGGTCGTTGGTTCAAATCCCTCTGTGCAAAATTTTTGGTTTCTATGATACGTTATCACATAAATAGGACACTTAGTTAGACCATTGGTTCTGAGGGAATAAAAATAAAATAAATAAAATTGTTGTGTTATGGATAAGAAATAAGTAGTTAATCTAAACTTATAAAATCGTTTGTCCTTACTGACTGACTGACTGACTGACTGATTCATCAACGCAGAGCCTAAACTACTAAAGCTGGAATCATTAAACTTAGAGAGGAAGTTCTTCTTATAACGTAACCTCCCACTAAGACAGGATTTCCGGATTTTCCCTCCCTAAACGAGTATAAAGAGGGTTGAAGTTTGTATTAAAGTCCGTCAATTTTGAAGGTAGGATCTTCAAATTTTGTATTTAGGCTAATGATTAAATAATAATTTACACGTGTTTCAGCATTTTTGTATTTTTCACCCCTAAGAGGGTTAAATAGGGGATGGAAGTTTGTATGGAAATTCCGTCAATTTTGATGGCAGGATCTTCCAATTTTGTTTTTGGGATAAAGATAAAAAAATAATGAACACGTGTTTCAGCGTTTTTGTATTTTCCACCCCTAAGGGGGTTAAATAGGGGATGGAAGTTTGTATTGAAATTCCGTCAATTTTAAAGGTAGGAACAGCGCGGGAACTTAATCCCACGGGAAAACTCTTAGCTGCGGGTGAAACCGCGGGGCGAAAAGCTAGTATTGTATATAAAGCACTTGCCTTTTTGTAAGTTTTTTTTTTATGTATTTTTTTTTTGTTTTTTATTTCAAAATGTGTCACCGGCTTTGTCGCTTGACTAGATTTAAAAATATTACATTTTGATAAGAAGAAAGTGAACAAAATCAGGTAATTTCTCGATCGGACTGTACTTAATAGAAGGAAACGCGTCTTATTACCTAATAAATTAACTTTTAATGAAGGAGTTGATCGTACAAATTGTCTGTATAAGTGTATAAGCGGCCAGAAATTATATTTATATAAATGGGGAACGCCTAACCTAAACCACCTTCGGGCGCGTTTCCACTGTCCAACACAATTTAACCAGGGGTTTAAACAAAAGTATGATTCAGAAATAATAAATAAAATTGGTTTAAAAATTTTCGCGGTTAAAATACAAAGAAAAATTCAAAAATTTTCCCTTTTTGATACTTATTGTATAAATTTGAAAATTCAAGTGATTAAATTTTTTCGTACTTAAGTGGCTATAAAATTGAAGTTTAATTAATTTTATCATGAAATTAACGAAACAAAACGTTGTTTAATAAGCAGTTTATATAAGCGTAATGTATATTTCATTTTCAAATAATGAAAATTAGCAATAATTATACTCCTATTGTATGTGTTTAGAATCCATTTGCCAGTAAACACCTGTTTTATGAGAACATTATAATTTTCCATTTAGATTCAAATTACTAATAATTTATACCTACTTGTTTTATGAGTATGTACTTAATGTCCAGCGTGTAATTGCTAATTTTCTTTTTATTATTAGCAAATGTAGAAATTTAACTGTTATTTAAATGTTTACTGTTTATTTAGATAAACACACACATTTTCTCCTTACACGCAAAACTTCAATAAAAACTTCAACAAAAGTTTCATATGATTGCCGATTGGTTCAATGGTTTTTTGAACTTCCGAATATTAGTTAGAGTTGTAACTTAATTTATTTAAAAGTAGTTAGGTTTTGAAATGATAAAATATATATTGCTTTTTGTCTCAGCGGCCAATGTCATAAAAGTAGCTTCCCTATAAATAATGGAATTATAATAAGGGCCGCAATTATAGTTGAGACTCAGAACCGCACTCGGGAGTCGATCAAGCAAGTCATAATTAAACTTTTACTCAGAACTTGAGTAGCTTGTTAATTTATAAACGCAACCGCACTCAAATCAGGTACGTATCAGCTAAATCGAGTTCATAATCGTGAGTCAGTCTTTTTCTTCTTCTTTTAACTTATTTGGCTATTGCAACTGGCAAATCAGCCAGTGTCAAGGCTGATTTCACCAGATTTTTCTTAGTTTGGCTAGGACAATGTAGGCTGAATCACTTGATTGACTGGGGAAATTATACAGGGTGTTAAAATCAACTATAAGGGACGTATGGGAAAGTTATACAGGGTGTTAAAATCAGCTTTACGGGGTGTAAGGGAAAGTTATACAGAGTGTTAAAAATAATTATACGGGGTGTATGGGGAAGTTATACAGGGTGTTAAAATCAACTATACGGGGTGTATGGGGAAGTTATACAGGGTGTCAAAATCAACTTTACTCTGTGTATGAGGAAGCTATACAGGGTGTTAAAATCAACTTTACAGGGTGTATAGAGAAGTTATACAGGGTGTCAAAATCAATTTTAACACCATGTATAATTTCTCTATATACCTTGTAAAATTGATTTTAACACCCTGTATAACGTCCCATACACCCCGTATAATTATTTTTAACACTCTGTATAACTTCCCTATACAACCCGTATAATTGATTTTAACATCCTGTATAAATGGCGCAAAACACATGGCTGATACGCACTTAATACGTGACTAGCGACACATCCCGAGTGCGCGCCCGCGTTCGAAATTTGAATTATAATGTTTATAAATTAGGAGCGACTCGGCTGAAGTCTGAGTCGTGATAGCGTACCTAAGTAGGAACTAAAAATTAGACTGAGTAAGACAGGCGACTTAAAACTCTACTTAAAACTAGTATCAAATTTGAGTGACTTTTATAAATACAAGCATAAGTTAAATTAAAAAAAGAAGTTAAATTAAATGTTTGAAACAATGGAAACACACCTCTCCTTGTTATCCCATTTAGCGAGCACCACCGTTGATGGGTTAAACGGGTGTTTAAATCCCCATTTCGGCCGAGCGCCCCCCACGCCCCCTCGCGGCCGGAACATACAACCATTCGTCATAACTACCTCTTTAACTAACTGTTAAAAAAAGTTTGGTGGAGAAACAGTTGTTGCGATCATCAGAAAAACATTTTTTTCCCTGATAGATATGGTCCTAAATAGTAGAGAAATTCATGCCCACACAGGTTTCACTGCTTGGTATGCGAATTCTATTCTTTCGTATGTGAATTTCGATTTGAAAGATTCAAAAATGCCGCTCCTGACTATGTGGTGATCGATTCAGTATAAGATCGAATCCCTTAGCTGATTTTTACAGCATGCCCGAGGGGAGATGCAGCTGGCACATTCTATGTTTTTCTATCACTCCCAGTCCAGCACGGAAGTATTTGAAAATATGTCCGTTATAGGTATAAAAGCTATACCTACTTCTACAATTTTCGTGACGGTTGCGTGCCGCCGCACAGTTTTAGTGAAATTCGGTTTCGATGGTGAGATTGCGATATTCAAGCCCAATTTGGCCAAATTTGATCTATTATCGGCCATTACACGCTCCAGGAAGAAACTATCAAGAAACAGTGTCAAGACGAGTTGATTTGAATGTACATACATACATAAAATCACGCCTGTATCCCAACATAGGTTGTTCCGCCACGTCCGACAAGTTTCGAGGGCTAATACAGATGATGATTATGTATATTGCTATAGTGACGGGTTGTCAGCCCATCGCCTATATTGCAATACACTGAAACCCTCGAATCCCTTAGCTGGTTTTTACAGCATGCCCAGGAGGAGATGCAGCTGGCACATTCTATGTTTTTCTATCGCTCCCAGTCCAGCATGGAAGTAATACTTCCATCAAAAATAATAATTAAGTAAAACCATTGTTAATAAGTAATAAACTAATAACATTTAAGTAAGTTGACATGCAAAAACTGACCATTACAAAAAAAGGGTGTAGATTAGGTAACTTGTAAACTTGTAGCTTATCTTAAGCTGCAATAAAAAAAAAACAAGTACTTAATCCTTTTTAAGTGACCGCCAACTTAAGTAGGTTTAACTTAATTTAATTACCTGTTTTAATCCATCCGTAATTTTAACGGCGTTTATTTTAATCTCTGGTTAAAAAGAGTTGACGATTTTGAGGTTTAACTGTACAAGCGATTAAAAATTGTTTTTTTAGTGTCAAAAAATACTTTGTCGCATAATTATTAAAGGATGTTTTCCTTTTTTGGTATGCGGCAGACGTATTTTAACAAAAAATATAATATACGGAATTTAAAAGAAAGTAAAGTTAATACATACATACATATAATCACGCCTTTATCCCTAATGGGGTAGGAAGAGCAAACACGACCTAAACAAAGTTCGTTTCACCACGTTTGACAAGTTTTGAGGGTTATTATTACAGATGATTGATGATTGCGTATATTGCTATATTGACGGGTTGTCAGCTCATCGCCTAAATTGCAATACACAGAAACCCTCGAATCCCTTAGCTGGTTTTTACAGCATGCCCGGGAGGAGATGCAGCTGGCACATTCTATGTTTTTCTATTGCTCCCATCCCAGCACGGAAGAAAATATGTTTCATTAAATAGCTGTCTATTGCACAGTCTAATCATAACATATTCAACTAAATCTACAGATTATAAACATAAACCAACATAGAACCACACTTACTATTAGTCTAATATCCTTTACTCGATACCAAGCTCGAGACAGAACGTTTTAGACAACCTAACTCAAGTACTAATCAATTTAAAATCGATCTTGACTCCTTGAGTAAGGGTTTAAAATTGATTGATAATACAGTACAAACATTGGTTACGTATGTGTGGGTGAAGAATCCATGTGTGTGTTAAGGGGATACTACTTCTAGCTTTTAACTAAAACTCTTGAAACTTATTATAATTTTCTAATTGGTAAACTTTCTGTTTTTCTTTGGATTTTAAGGAGTGGAGGGATGGTTATGGTAAAGTGATATACAATTTCAATGTATTTTTTCTAATTTCGACCTGTGTAGCGCACTGAAAAAAATGTCCAGTTTCGTGTTAGGAACTATACCTTTCCGTTTAAATCTTTTAGCCATATTGTCGTGCTTTTTTTTTTATTGTTAGGTATAAGTTTAAGAAAAAATGCTGCAAATGAAATAGTGAGATTAAAATAAAATGTAATTTTACTCAATACATTGGTTTCCGCAGCCAGTCAGTACGTAGACTCAACTAATAAAGCTTGGATGAAATACATCTCTACTCTTCGCGCCCTTAACCAGCCGTCATGTGTACACACTACCCTCACCCATGTGTGTGTGATCTGAGCGTGTGTGTGTGTGTAAGCGCGAACAAGTTGTTTGTTCTGAGATTTAATGCACGGTAAATTTCTTCACGTTACCTGGGACACGGGCCAGCTGGAGAAGGCGGTAAGTGAGTTCTGTAAGTGGAGAGAATTTGGAAACAGTTTTTGTTTTAGAGCGTTTTGTAATTAATTTTAACCCTTTACAGCATACGAGTCCAAATATGACCACAATTTTTTTATCAGTTATTTTCACTCAGTAAAGGTAACCAAACAAATATAAATTATCAAAAATGGGTGGTCATATTTGGACTCGTATGCGTTAATGGTTTAAGATAGCAGTTTTGGAGCCAATGTAGAGTTAGATTTTGTATTGATTTTTTATAAGTTTTAGAATACTAAGAGAGAAAAAATGCTATTTTTAAAGGAATGTCAAAAACTACTGGATCGGTATAAAAAAAAGCTTCTATTCCTAGAAACTCTAGAAAGTTACATGTAAGTGAAGTAACAAAGACGAAAGGATCCTATTTCCTCTGAAAAAACTTACTAAACTGTGGTTAAAAAGGCCTGAAAAACTAGTAAATTTAAGATAAATGAATACTTTTACAGTATGCATCCATAGTCTACAAAGTATAGTTTATGGTAACTATGATTTAAATTAAAGACATTCAACTAAACAGCAACAAATTACTGCCAGAACTCATAAACCTAACAAGATAACATCAAAAACCCACATACGTCCTTCTCCATGTAGGCGACTTAATTGGATATATCATAGGCGTCTGTTTGCGCATGGCAATTGATTGCAACTTAACAACATGCCTGCAAATTGGACAGACTACTGAGCGAGATAGCAATACACCCTTTAACATGGGAAGATGGTGGGTAAAAAAGAGATAGATGTAGTTTGGGAGGTTGCGTCAAAATTTACCAGCCAGTGTAATGGCGATGTGAGCAGCCAGAACAGAACCCTTGAAGCCAGAAAAAGTATAAAAAAGAAAAATATATACTTTTTTTTTTACTTTTTTTTAAAGGCGATTATTTTTGTTTAAAAACATTTAATCACAGGTTTGTGATCGTTAACGGTGAGGTTTTTAAATCATTTGTTATAATTGATCAATAAAATGTTAATTTTGAATCTTTATCGGTTTCGTTTCGAATTTTTATTGGCATGAAAATATTCTGCATCGATTTTTAGCACTTTAGTGAGTTTGATCAATCGAACGATTATTATAAATTTCCATGCTGGACTGGGAGTGATAGAAAAACATAGAATGTGCCAGCTGCATCTCCTCCCGGGCATGCTGTAAAAATCAGCTAAGGGATTCGAGGGATTCAGTATTGTAATATAGGCGATGGGCTGACAACCTGTCACTATAGCAATATACATAATCATCTGTAATAACCCCATATGGCCAATCATGGATGACAAAATCGTTAAATGTTCACTATTTAATGATCTGGACAAATTTAGCTGCCCACATCATGAAATGCGACCATTTCATGAAATTTTCGAACATTTCATGAAACGGGCAATTTTACGATATTGCCACGACATATGCACCGATTAACTTACTTTTACTTAGTTTCTTACGGTAAATGTATCGTTGAAACAAGACTTTCACACGATACAATTAAATATTTATTAATTTTTGGACATAAAAAAATTATATCAATACAAATGTAAAAGAAATTTGATCGTCTTATAAGAAAGTCATCTTAAAAATTACTTAAACTACATTTACTTTCACACGACAATACTAATATTTTTAAATTATAATAACATCATTTAGTCGGCACCAAATAATCTTAATACAATTCAACTTGTTTCAAGTTTTAAGAAAAAAAACTCAAATGGTTCAAAGATACATACATACATACATAAAATCACGCCTTTATCCCTAATGGGCTAGGCAGAGCGAAAACGACCGGAAGGTCATTTCGCCACGTTTGACAAGTTTTGAGGGTTATTTCAGATGGTCATGTGTATTGCTATATAGTGACAGGTTGTCAGCTCATCGCCTAAATTGTAATACCTACCTACATTAAAACCCTCGAATCCCTTAGCTGGTTTTTACAGCATGCCCGGGAGGAAATGCAGCTGGCACATTCGACGTTTTTCTATCACTCCCAGTCCAGCATGGAAGTAAATTCTAACACTTAAAAACCGAATTTTATTATACTGGTCGACGTAAAGACACAAAGTCTACCCGTAATATAAACTTTATCATAATGGGTTCAGTAAAACTATTAAACCAGTTAGGGACATTATTAACGTAATCTTGTTAAAAACATCTGCGTTATCAGAAACAAACCAATATTATCTCAAACGCAACCATAAACAGTTTTATACCTAAAAAAAAAAAAGGTTTTCGACCGCATCTTTAAAGGTCCAGGTTATCATAAAGACAAAGTAAAAAGAAGTTTAGACATTGCAAAGAATCCTACTTCTTAGATTTCAGATTCAGATTCTTTATTTGCAATAAACATGGTACATTTCCAGATCTTAGAAAATTAAAACAATAGACACACATATTTAGTCAATTGACATGCAAATATTTGTTACATGATATTTTATACAAGGAACGCAATATAACATTTATATTTAGTTAACAAATTAGTTACCTATACATTATTCAAGAATTTATTAATACATTATTCAATTCAATATAATACTAATAATACATACATATAGGTTAGGTTCTGGAATAAGACTAGGCTGCTTATCACAACGGTAAAACCACAGTATACATATATAACGTAAAACTTTCATTTCCGCGGGAAAACTCATTTAACGCGGGTAAAACCGCTGATGGAAAGCGAGTGCTACATACGAACACCAAAACGCGGGAAATATAATAGTTGTTATGTACAGTTTTAAGGTAAATAAACTAAACGGAAATTATTATTATGAAAATAAAGTGAAAATAATAAAATTATTTGAAACTCAAAGTGACCAGCCCCCGTAGCATGCAGCCATTATCACACATTTTATCACATCTATCTGTCAAATCGTATGGGAGTTTGACAGATAGATGCGATATATTCGTTATCGCGCGGTGGCATGCTACAGGCGCTGCCAATAAAACTACATAGTCAAAATGATTTAATTACTTTTAGTCATATTGTTTTTAATTTTCTTGTATCCATATTATCGTATCCTACAAACTTTGACAAACTTAACTTACAACGTTGTAAAAAAATTATTTACTTCTCCTTTCGACCGTAAAAGGTCCCAAATTCGTCCATTTTGTATAATAATTAAACAATAAACATCTTTTGTCGTACTATAATGATGTCACACTAAAAAATAATAAAAATGTCACACCCGTTGTTGCTTTATTTATTTTTTTGGTGTTTCAAAAAAAAGGGATCGGTTTTGGGTTTGACACTTTTGGCTGTAGGCCGTATCAGTGATCGAAATGATCACATCTTGCGCTTATTGTATGCCTTTATCAAATCAACATTCTTATAAAGTTTCTTGTTAAAATTTGAAACCAAATATTAATTTCTGGACTGGGAGTGAGAGAAAAACATAGAATGTGCCAGCTGCATATCCTCCCGGGCATGCTGTGAAAGTCAGCTAAGGGCTTCGAGGGTCTTGTAATTTAGGCGATGGGCTGACAACCTGTCACTATAGCAATGTACAAATCCATCTGGAATAACCCGCAAAATTTGTCAGACGTGGCGGAACGACCTATGTTTAGATCGTTTACGCTCTGCCTACCTCATTAGGGATAAAGGCGTGATTATATGTATGTATGTTTGTAATATTTATTTTCAAAACACTCTATGATATCAAATCAACACAATACCAATCTAACCTGAACAAAATTCATATTTTTCTATCTCTTTCCTCTTATAAAGGGTGTAAAAAATTTTAGATGACCAAATTTTAAGGTGTACTAGCCATGAAATGAAACTAAAAAATTTGGCCATATGAATTGAGTCAGCGACTGAAATCATTCTACTCATTTACGTATGGGAGGGCCAATTTATTTTTACGTAATTTCGACCTATCTTATTCTTCTGTCGTATGGGTATCAAGTCGATCGACCCGATGAACCCTGGTGTCAGAGTTTTTAAACCGCCTAATAGTACAGCAAATAGGCCTCTGACATGGTTTGCGTAACGACCACTATCAATGACAGCGACCGGGACCGACGGCTTAACGTGCCCTCCGAAGCACGGAATCCTTTTTTCTTCTCGGACAATCAGGTGATTCAGCCTGCAATGTCCTAACCAAACTGGGGAAAATCTCACAAAGTGATAAATTAACAAATATCAACTTTGTGTTCTCCCCCTGGGAATCGAACCCAGAACCTCCGGATCGAGAGCCCATGGCTCAGACCACTAGACCACGGAGGTAGTTCGACCTATTATCCTTGGGGAAAGTTGTTCAGTTTCATGTGTAGGTTCACACCCTAAAGTTCGAACAGATTTTTTTTACACCCAGTATTTTCTTCTATCTTCCATCTCCCTCACTCCAGCAGCCCGTGTCCATTCACACCTGCACATTATTCTCAGTGTTTGTTTATTTGTTTGTTCAAAATGGTTCTTTTGTTTTAATGGCTTCTTCGGCGCGCTGGAGAAGGGTGTACGTGAAAATTATGAGCAAGAATTTGTTACTGCATAGAAAGGACATAGAATTTACCAGCTGCTTCTTTTGTGCACCCTGTCAAAATCAGCGGGGGAGAGCTAATTATACGTATAATTACAATTGTTGATAATCCGTCTCTACACATAGTTCTGTCTAATAAACTTTAAAAAAATTAAACGTGATTTTTTTTTAAATCTTGATCCTTGGTGGTTGGTGATCTGATCTTTGAGCTCTTAATCCGTAAGATGAGTTCGAGTTTTTGTTCTCATAGTGTTGTTATAATTATTAGGTACATTACACACTGATAAGGAACGCAGTATTATTTTTTACACCCTGTATAAATATTTTTGTACGATTTGTGACTATTCGGGTATTAGAACTTTGACTCCAGTTTTCATCGATAACACACTCGAGAAAAGCATGAAATAAATCATATTCTTCGTATCACTTATGCCCTTCTTATCCGAGCCCCTCCCACTGCGTCTCGTTAGTGCCCGTATATAAATTTGTCCGTATTTCTGTTTGTCTGTCCGTTACAATATTAACTGCTAAACTGATCGTGCGCGCAAATAATTGTTTATAAGCGCTTATTTGTAAAATGATTTACCATTTGGTGTTTAGGAATGGGATTCTTCCTTCATATTTATTGAGTTTTTGAGTCGATAAACGATCCCGAAAACCCTGTGTCAGGGTTTTTGAACCGCCTATTAGTAACATCTAATAAGCCTGTGACATGGTTTGTGTAAGACCACTAACTAGCGACCGCGGGACCGACGGCATAAAGGCCTGTATTTATAAACAGCTCTCAAGAGTGACAGTGAGTTTGAGTTTGAATCAGAAATGTCATTTTAGTACAAAACGGCCTGTCAAATCCACACTTAATATTGCTCTCAAACTTGAGATCGCTTTATAAATACGAGCCAAAGTGTCCTCCAAAGCACGGAATCCTTTTTATTTTAGGGCAATCAGTTAATTCTGCCTGACCACCACACCAAAAAAGTCCAGAGCATGTATGCTGTGTTTTCAAGTGACTTATGGCTTTTGAGTCAGCTTGTTTCATCGTCGACTCTGTCTCAGGCACCTCTGATCTACGCTAGAGAAGAGCATAACCGGTACGCTGTCCCTTACACCCGGTATTAATATCGGGTGTAAGGGACAGCGTACCGAAAACCGAAATGGGTTGCTTAGTCAATGAAACTGAACAACTAACAGCAGTAAATTATTTCAGGAAATGAAAAATAATTGGCTTTCCCATACAAACGTCTGATCGAGGTGGTAATTTTGTATGAGAAAGTATTTTTTTTTTCATTTCCTGAAAGAATTTCCTGTGGTTTGAGTGGTGATAGTTGTTCAGTTTCGTTGACTAAGCAACCCCATTCAGTTTACGGTACGCTGTCCCTTACACCAGGTATAAAAGAAAACGCTGAGTTTTTCAACCATCGTGTGTCAGTGCCTACGTGGTACCTACTTACTTTTATAGGTACCTACTATCATGGACTAACTACTCTAGAAGACTGACAATCGCCATACTAGAGAGCGTACCTCGATACTCGATAAAAGGTCAAAATGCGAGCAAAACCTAGATGGCGCTGGCATATTGCTCGAAGAGTCCGTCGTTAATATATTCGTCGTCATGAAATTGAATAGATTCAATAACAACTTGAACCAAATTAACTTTTAAGATTTTTGAAGTAGAAATACACAATGAGAAATGCTGTTTAAAACATCTGAATTTCAATACATATTATGTTTACACAATATTTCGCTAATGTCAATAGATGGCACTGCTAAGTAGCGGTGTACGCAGTTTATAAGGGAGGTTGTCAGTCCTCTTTGTTTTATTCGTCCATGATACTATGTAGTAAATAAAGTGTGTTTCTTACCAAGGTATCAAGTTACACGCAGTAATGATCCCATCACTTTCAAAATAAAAATAAAATGAAAATCTCCAAGATACAAGTATGATAGAGACGTAACATGTTGAGTTACAACTATTGGGTAATTGTTTTGACTTTTTTAATGGAAAAATGTTCACTTTTGTTGGTATTATGTAAGTTTTTTTTTGTTTTGATATCTTTATTTTGCTGGAGTGCGTTCATGGGCGCACGGTTAGGGGAAGATGAGGGGAATTGTCTATGTAAAATAAATGGTATAAATACATATAAGTAGTTAGTTATAGGTGGTAAACTATAAACTTCTCACACTTTCAATCAAAATAATTACTCTCAGTTCATCAATCAAATACGGCTGATTGTATATGGAGATGTACAGTCAGCAATCTAAATTAAGACTAATATAATATTATATGCTTGTGTTCTAATAATTAAAAAAAAAATTGCTTTTCCATACAAATTGTCTGATCGAGATGGTAATTTTTTATTGAAAAAGCATTTTTTTTTTCATTTCCTGAAAAAAAATCTTGGTGGTAGTTGTTCAGTTTCGTTGAATTCAAAGTCGTTCCGCCACGTCTGACAAGTTTTGAGGGTTATTACAGGTGATTATGTATATTTTCTATAGTGACAGGTTGTCAGCCCATCGCCTAAATTGCTATACACTGAAACCCTCAAATCCCTTAGCTGATTTTTACAGCATGCCGGAAGGAGATGCAGCTGGCACATTCTATGTTTTTCTATCACTCCCAGTCCAGCATGGAAGAACCTATAGCGTGCACCTATGCTGGCAGAAAACACCTGGAGAGCTGATATCTCATCACGACTGTACTCCAACCACCCATCGCCTCCAATAAAGTGATCGTCATAAACGAGTGAACGTATCAAAATAATTGAGCGAGAACTCTGACGGCTCTGACAAACCATTACTTTGGTGGGCGATATCCATCAGTATTGGAAACACACGGGATTATTTATACAGGGTGTAAAAAAAGTACTACGTTCCTTTAAACAACATGTTTGATACCAAACAACTTTCCTAAAGAAGAAAAATTTTAGCTCGAAAAAATAATTTGCCTTTTCCATACAAAGATGCTCTTCGGGATCTGCAATTTTGTATGGACAAGGAAAAATTTTATTTCTGTATCTGAATCTGAATTTCCCCTGGTCCAGAATTAAGTCGAATTCAAAACCATAACTTTTTAAGGAATCCATGAATACTTACATACGATTTGGTTTACCAGAATATTTCGATTTACGATTTGTTTACCCATGCCAAATTACAATCCAAAAACAGAAATTCTTACGTTTTCAAAATCCAAAAGATTTTATCATTTCGAGATCCTAACCGATTAGAAACACTTACCCTTCGTTTTATGCGTATGGGAGTCCGTATATCAGTAAAGCGATACGGGCAATAAGGTGACAAATTTTATACCACGTCTGGGTAACAGCCTTTTAGTCCGGATTGAGAATGTTTGAACAGATTTTTCAATGTAAGCCGTGGGCTGATTAGGGTTCCTTGGGAATTTTAATTATAGGAGAATACTTTTATGCTGATCTGGGAGGGATGAATGCTTCAGTTATAAACTTAAGTGCCAACTACCCATAAAAATACCGCCTCTTTTGTCAAACGTTAATTCAACACTAACACTCTGCCTACTTCATGTGATATAGAGGTGTGATTTTATGAATGTTATTTGATTGCTTGGTCAACCACCAGTAACCAGTAAACAAGAACTAGTACCCTCATTCAATCCCCTAGATTAGGTAGCCGAACCCGTGAAATACGGGAAAAAGGCTAGGAAGATGATGATTTGAATGCTTGGTCAAAATACCTGTATTGTGTAAATAAATTTGTTTGAAAGTGAAATTACTAAAAAAAGGTTCAAGTTTAATAGAATCCAACGGTTGTAGTTTTCTGTGAAACGGCACATTTATGCAGGTCTCGTCTCCAGTCCCAGCTGTGCGGTTAGTTTTACGAAAACATTCAATACACAAGACCTCATTTTTCTTTAGGTACTGAAATAAATATACAGTTTCGAAGATTTTGTGATGCGTAACAAACAAGGTATATATTTTTTTGGATTCTTTAATACAATATTTTTTAAGTTATTTAAAAAAAAAAATGATTTTTTGGACAGAGTTCGGTTTTCTGTCACAATATCCTTTGCATATTACCTATGCATACGAAAAAAAAAAAACTGACAATCAATCAAGTTGTCACTATTTTTTGTTTGTTCTTGGCACAAGGTTCTTGGCAAAGGGAAAAGTTACACACGGACGAACTTTGTGACTTACGACCTTTTAGATTAAATCATAATTCAAAAAATTATTTCTCTGGAAAGATAAATAATTCGACAAAGTTACAATGAAAAGTCTTTTAAATAGTGATAATCTATCCATAAATCAATTAAAAGTTTCATGTTAAAATAGTGAGGTGTCATGGATTCTAGGGACTCCATATTCGTTTGGTTGGAGCCCCATTTTTAAATCACTCAAATGAAATTCGTATGCGACGACAGATTAGGTAAGTATTATTCGAATGCCAATGGCGCCGATTCGTGTGCATAACCAACTTAACTTATTTAAGTTTAGTCCTGTCATAATGTTGTTGTTATAAAAACTCTTGTACTTGTTTTATAATTTTATTACTATCGCAAAAGCTCGATTCTACTTATACAAGATCTTACTCGATATTATTCGATATATCGTTAAAAAAGAATTACACAAAGCTAAAAAAGCTTTTATAAGGCCGTAATGATCTGCTTTCCTTTACTTACCTTACTCCAATAATATTGTGCGGAACCCACTTACCTTAATATTTTTTCCCATTAAAGATTTGGTGTTAATAAGATACATGTTTTATAGCATTTGCTGTAACTCCGAGTGTTAGATTGAGTTATCCATGCCCTTTCCTTGGCTGTGTCATACAGATACTCGTGATAGTGCTGCACCTAGTATTTGTAACAGTTACTTGGAACATAGAATAGTCGTATTATTTTATATTGGTGTGTAGGTACATTTAAAAGTAAGGCAAAGGTTATTTTAGTCCTTTCATAAGTAGAATATTGTTACTGTTGTCAAGTTTACAAATTACGTGGTAAAAGTTGCTATTGTATAAATAACGTCCAGAAATAACAAAAAAAAATTGGAAAAACCGGCTATTTCGTTTTGGTCACTAACTTATACTTCAGCAAACACATAACAATAACAAATTTTACGTAAAAATAAATTAAGATATCTGTGACTACCTCACCTCTAGTTGGCTAGCGAGAATTACTCAAACAAATGAGTGTTTTTAACGTTTAGAGCTGCGCTTATTTATCGATCGCGCGGGGGTTATTTATTTTATTGGCCGCGAGATGGCAACACAGGCGGAGGTGTTGGGTTACATGGAGGTAATTCTCGTATAGGTTGCGGGTAGGAATAAATTCCATAATCCATGACACCTCACTATTTTAACATGAAACTTTTAATTGATTTACGGATATATTATCACTATTTTAGAGACTTTTCATAGTAACTTTGTCGAATTATCCTTTCTTTCCAGAGAAATAATTTTTTGAAATATGATTTATTCTAAAAGGTCGAAAGTCACAAAGTTCGTCCGTCTATGTTTTTCTATCGCTCACACAATAAAAATTAAAAAAATAAAACTAAATCATTTTTAATTCAACCATTTTTTTTATGTTATACAGTGGCAACAAAGCATACGGCCCACCTGATGGTAAGCAGCACCGTAGCCTATAACACCTACCTACTACTATCCCACTAGATCCTAGCGAAAGAGCAGAGTGCGTTGCACACCGTGAGACCTAAGGTGGAATATCTCTTGTGCCTGTAATTTCACTGGCTCTCCGAAACACAACATATCTGCTTGGCGGCAGAAATAAGCATGAGGGTGGTACTCCCCCAGGCGGGCTTTGCACAAAACCCTACCACCTGTAACCATTACAAGAATTGGGCTATTGGCATATTATCTTTGATTAAGACACTGTTGTGATGGTCACTTTGCTATCAGGTTTCCCGCTCTTTTTCATAGTAATCGTAATTTAATGAACGTGTTGGGTTAAATCGAGTACAGCCGCCATTTTTAAAGCTGGTCAGTGGCGTAAATTTACGCAATTAAAAGGGGTATAAAGGGGTTAAATAACTTGATATGTTGGAAAAATAAAATTTCATGTTCGAAAAATAAAAACGCACCTATAAATGGTTAGGGAGATGCTTCAATAAGTTAACGAAAATTGTTAAATTTTGAATTCCTTTTCTCTCGCTACGTAACTATACCTAGGGCCGTATTTATAATCAGCTCTCAAGAGTGACAGCGCATTTGAGTTCGTATCAGAAATGTAATTTCAGTACAAAACGACCTGTCAAATCCATACTTCATATTGCTCTCAATCTTCAGGTTGTCAGCCCATCGCCTAAATTAGAATACTGAAACCCTCGGATCCCTTAGCTGGTTTTTACAGCATGCCCAGGAGGAGATGCAGCTGCATCTCCTATGTTTCTCTATGGCACATTCTATGTTTTTCTATCACTCCCAGTCCAGCATGGAAGTAAAACAACACTATCTTAAAACAGTGCCTCAAATCCAAAATTTCGTTTATTTGTCGTGTTGAAACCCGATATAGCACATTAACATCACTTTAACTTAGTTTAGTGCGATCATAAGGCACATTCGCGGAACCGATGAATAAACCGAGGGTTCTGTTACAAATAAGGTGATTTACATCCAAATTGTGTCATTATTTTAGGTCCTGACGTTTGAAATAATGGTCTTTTTCGATATTACAACCTATATATTAGTTTTGTTCTTCCTGAAATGGGCGCTTTTCCACTCGACGGCACGTCAACGGCAACGGCGACGGCACGGCGACGATCACGTGACAATATCTATGGGAATCGATGACATGCCGTGACGGTGCCGTGCCGGCAAGTGGAAAAGCGTGTCATATAATTTCATTGATTTTCATACATTATCTCACCTACGATATCGTCGACGGTACCGTGCCGTCGCCATTGCCGTTGACGTGCCGTCTAGTGGAAAAGCGCCCAGACTCTGAAGCCCTATCAGACGCGGTAAAACGTCATTTATGTTCTGCCTACCCCATTCCCTTACAAACGCGAGTATTTGTATGTATTTTTCTTGGGAAAAGTTATTTGTACCACCCTTCCATACAAAAGACATCAACGCGCGTAGGGTCTAAACTTTAGACCAACAAAACATCACTCAGGGTCGTATTTATAATCAGCTCTCAAGAGTGACAGCGAATTTAAGTTTGTATCAAAAATGTCATTTCAGTACAAAACGACCTGTCAAATCCAAACTTAATATTGCTCTCAATCTTGAGATCGCTTTATAAATACGAGCCTCAGAGTGCTAGGCTGGTACCTCAGTGGTGTTGTATGAACCTTTGTCTCTATAGTTTGTTATTCTTGTCCCTAAACGTTCAGAGCAACAAAACGACATCTTTATCAACTCCATCATACCGAGTTACAAACTCGCCTCATAGTTTAACTCTTAGACTGTCAGACGCTGTGGTAACACATTCACCGCTGTTTGAGACTCTCAGGACCACAGAGTTTGGGATAACTCAAGATACACATAAATCATTTTAATATACGGATCCTAAGCAAGTAAATAAAAAGCATTCTTAAAATAAATAAACTTTTTTATACAACGTGTAACATAAAGGGTATATGCATCGTAAAATGTGTGAATCTACCCATGAAACTGAACAACTTTCCCTAAGAAACATAAGTCGAAATACGAAAAAAATTTTTTTACTTCCTATACTAAATGCGCTATCAGCTGATGTATTTTGTATGGAAGGTCAAAATTTATTTTTCGTTTTTCGACCAATGTTCCTTAGGGAAAGTTGTTCAGTTTCATGGGTAGATTCACACATTTCTCGATGCATATACCCTTTCTGTTACACGTTGTAGAGATGGTTCACTACTAAACTTGCCCTCCCCCCTACGTTAGGGGGGTATTTGCCATACTCACCACTTTTGGAAGGTGGTTTGAAGGGTGAAGTACAAGATGGTAATTTACTTACAATATAAGTGATTCTTGAAATTATCTGTATTTCAGTTTCTACGCTTTTCTGCTTTTACAGAAATATGCTTCAGCTCCAGTATCACTCAGCAAGCAACTAGGAAAATAATTAAGGCCCGTATTTATAATCAATGTCTCAAGAGTGACAGCGAGTTTGAGTTTGTATCAGAAATGTCATTTCAGTACAAAACGGCCTGTCAAATCCATACTTAATATTGCTCTCACTCTTGAGATCGCTTTATAAATACGGGCCTAAAATAACAATATACTTCTTTTTAATAACCTAACAATTGGTATGTTGACTGGGTGGCTAAAAAAAATCAAAACGTTTATACTTAAAACTGATGGCTAACATAACTGCGGGTCTCATTCATAATATGAAAAAAAAAAATGCACATTTAGATTTAATAATCGAGTTAAAATTATAGAAGTTATTCATTTGAGTAGTCAATATTTACAAGCAAGTGACGTCATAACCCAGTATTTTCATACAAAAAAGCGTTTTTGACATTTCATAAAAAGTTGCTGATTTGATAAGTAGTCAAATAGCGTATTGTATGTTGTATCAATAACAGGCAGTAAACATGTTAAATCTGACACTGTCAGACGCTATATTAAGCCGGGAATGAGTTATCTCGGTTATCATAATCTAACAAAAGATCACAATAGAGTGTTACAGCGTCATCAATATATAACCGTGTGTAGAGCGAGCGAGGTGAGTTGATACTTTTAGTTTTTACGGCCAAAAGCACATGATAATCATTTTGATACCTTCAAAAGGCAACAGAATACTAGCTAATTAAATATTATATGTATTCACTTGTCTTTAACCTCCTAGAGTGATATGTGATACATTTTTGAAGGTAAGGCAGAGCGTAAAGATCTATCAACGAACTGATCCGATTTACTTATGAATGCCAAAACAAACCTTAAATATAAAAAATACGCGCGGAACTTTTGCGACTATGCTTCATGCTTTATGTAGTTTGCTATGGTATATTAGCTAAAAGTTACGTCAATAACTCAATCGTTGAAGATGTCATGAGTGAACTTTCGAAAGTGTGGCGCAGTTCTAACAGGTTTAAGTATACAATAATAGTCAAATTAAAAAAAAAAAACTCGGAGTCATTATCCCTGCAAGACCAAGTATCAACCCTCCCAGTTCCCACTACACGCACAAGGCTCAAGGAGGTGTGAGTCCTGTGAATTATCTCTCCACGGGGGTTCACCGCGCCTAGTTCCACGAAGATGATGATGTTGCTGGCTTGTCTAGATTGATGTTGGTTTGAATTGGATAATGGGAGACTTGTCTAATGATGTTTCTTTTTTTTAATCATTCATTAAAAATCAATTCTTATTTCCTTATCATTATAAGGTACAAATACAAATATATAAAAAAATAAAATCATATTTTATTTCAACAAACATACGGTCACTGATGGGATAAGGGCAAGGGAATGATGATGGTCCCTTTGGTTGTAAACGGGCACTTAAAGTATCAAAAGAGACGCATTTGGCACTAGACGTGTCATTGCGAGTTTCTCACTGAGAGGCTTGGGGTGGGGAATGACTCGTGTGCCATTATTTTTTCTTAGTGTTACGTCCTTCTGTTTGGTGGCAGATCACAAAATTAAGTAAAAATAAGGCCTCTCTCTAGGACCTAAGACCTTAAGACAAGTACGTCGTCAAAATTTATCATGGGAACAACTAATTATTTCTCGCTAAAGAGATGATACAAGGTAAAATAAATAGTTATCTATAGACTATAACAGGAAAACAGATGGATCAAGAAACAATCAACACAAATACAAGACAAATGAATTCATAGACGGCTAAAGATAAATCAACTCGAGTATCAAGACTATCCACCACGCTACACGCACCGCATAGCGCACAGCATCAAGAAGGTGTGATTGTGAATTACCTCGCAGTAGGGGGCGCTTCTCAGAAGTAGATGAGAGTTTAGTTTAGTGTTCGATGAACCCTGATATCAGAGTTTTTTTTTCAGAGTAATTTAAGGCTTAATAAATAAATGAAAATGAAAAAAGGATAATTCGGCAAAGTTACAATGTAAAGTCTCTAAAATAGTGATAATCTATCCATAAATCAATTAAAATTGAGACAATTAAATAAAAAAAATCGTGGATTGACCACAGATAAATTATGGCTTCCTTACTATTCTCGTCGAAACAGTCAAATTACTGCGATGTAGGAATTTTTGTATTTTGGCGCAGCGGGGCCTCTGTCTATGTGACTACTGTCGCATTTAGTAGTGATGGGATGTCAGGATCTGATAGTGATATTTTTGACAATTTTAATGTATGTATTTTTATTTTATTGCGTGGGTCGTCAATTCAAAGACTGTAATGTTCTAATGTCTAAGTAAATTAATGGCAGTCATCGAAATGCTAAGAACTGACAGTGTCCGACGGCTTAACGTGCCATCCAAAGCACGGGATCATATATATTTTCATCATCAGCCACAACAGTCCATTGCTGGACATGGGCCTCCCCAAAATTGGGGGTATATGCCATACTCACCACGCTTGGCAGGCGGGTTGGTGAGCGCAGTAGAAGTTTTCCATTCACAGGGAACGCTGCTGCCCATTCCCTGGATTAATCCCTTAGTTGCCTTTTACGACACCCATGAAGTTATGGGGTGATGCTATTCTAACCCGGCACCACACGGGGGTACATATAGGTATCTTACTGACTAGTAATCTCTGGCTAGAGATTCAGATAATTACCTAGTCTGTACTATGAATGTGCTTTTGCTATTATCTTAAAAAAATGAGTAGGTACAACACTATTTTAATGTATAACGTCTTAATTCTAAAAATATGAAAGCTCGAGTGAGTTTTATGTCTCTATCTCGGTAGCGATAGAATTAATTTCTAATAAAAAGAATTACCGAATGGGCCATTTTGGATTTTTGTATTATTATATGTGTATTAGAATTGTTGTTTTTGGAAGTTCTTGATGAGATTCTATACGCCGATAAGACATAAGTTAATAAAATATCTTTATTGTTTTGTTAGAATAAAAGACAGTAGCTTCACCGTAGGAGAGCGGAAACAGTCACAGCAGTCCACTGCTGGACATGGGCCTCCCCAAAGTTGGGGGTATATGCCATACTCACCACGCTTGGCAGGCGGGTTGGTCAGCGCAGTAGAAGTTTTCCATTCACAGGGAACGCTGCTGCCGATTCCCTGGATTAATCCCTTAGTCGCCTTTTTCGACACCCGCAGGAAGTTTTTTTTTTCACTTGGAATATGGGTTAGCTCTTGACTCCGGACAAAAAGGTCAGCGATAACTGTGACAGAGTCGACGATGGAGCGAGCTAACCCAGGAGATGCCCGTTAAGGCACTGGCAGTCTCACGCACCGACGGAACATAGCAAGCTGTTCTGTTTGGCGCCGGACTTATTCACAGGCAAGCCTGTGTTGCCATTGCCCGGGGTGGACCACTAGGAGGTAAGATCCCATCCCACCCCAAGTTATGGGGTGATGCTATTCTAACCCGGCACCACACGGCCCGAAGAGCTCGTCGGGTCTTTATATTGACATACAATTCTCAGTACTTATCTACAGTTAAAAACACGCATATGGAATTCGTACATACAAGTTGAGTGACTTGCAAATGTATTTTTTACTGCCCATTTAAATTCCTTAGAGCCCAAATCCGCTTCAATTCTCACTATATGTATAATACAATTGCTTAACTTAGTTACTTATAATAAACCAATTTAGAATCTTCATAGTGATCTTAACAGGATATTCAACTCGATTCTATTGGTTAAGCAAGTTGGTGAAATATTTTCCAATTGAAACAATAGATCGTTTTCAAATTATATGTAAATCTTGTCCGTTCGTCTGTCCAATGATGGGGCCTTTTTTTATTTTTTGGTGATAGGAATGTTTAATACATTATGTTTAGTATATCCGGGTTCTATTAGGGTTGGTTTATATTGCGACATGGGTCCTGGAACGGCCACGGCACGGTCGCGCATGAAGGTAAGGGCTAGGTGAAAATTCTGTACGCCAGTGTACCATAGAGTGCCAGAAAGTGTACGCCAGTGTACCACATAGTGCCGGAAAGGAAATGTTCTCTACGCCAGTGTACCACATAAATTTGATGTACCTAGTTAGACAGGTTATTTCAGGCTTCGGCACGTTTCGGCGGCTAGTATAGCTTTCTGTACGGAATAAATCTCTTGTCAACAGATTTTTTTAAATCACCCCTTTGTCCTTAATTTCAACAACAATTATAAAATTTGAATGATTTTTTAATAAAGATTAACTATGTTACAGAAAAAATATTATAAAATTGTGGAAACAAAATAACGAAAATCATACATTGATTTTTCGCTCTAACAATCTATACTCAACCTCCCTATCAAAACATGTACTTACTCTGATCAAACAATACAGAGGCTAATCGACCGTTACGCTTCACATTCGTCGCACGCGCAGCAATTTAGTGCCAGCTATATCACTCGCGAGCATTGAATAATGAAGTGAAATGATGGTAGTACAGTGGGAGCAACTTTTTTAATTTGTGTTTCGAAAGTGGTAAACTGCCAAACGTGGTCTGAGCCATGGGCTTACAATCCGGAGGTCCTGGGTTCGATTCCCAGGGGGGGGAACACAAATTTGATATTTGTCAATTTATCACTTTGTGAGGTTTTCCCCAGTTTGGTTAGGACATTGCAGGCTGAATCACCTGATTGTCCGAAAAGAAAAAGGATTCCGTGCTTCGGAGGGCACGTTAAGCCGTCGGTTCCGGTCGCTGTCTTTGATAGTGGTCGTTACTGAAGCCATGTCAGAGGCTATATAGCTGAGCTACGAGGCGGTTTGAAAACTCTGACACCAGGTTTATCGGGTCGTTGTTCGATTTGAAAATCCACTTGCTAAGAAGAAGTGGTAGTGCCAGTGTATCACAAGAATTGAATAATGAAGTAAAATTATGGTGGTACAATGAGAGTAGTACCGAATAAATACTTTTTCTTTCTTTCTTTACCAATATTTTAAAGACAATAAATGATCAAAAGAGAATCGAGGTTTCAGTGAGGTCTCTTACTCTAACCTGAAAGTCATTGGAATTACCACACACCGATGAAGCACTCAGTGTGGAACGTTCTCCTATCAGAAAGATAGAGCGAGGGCCTACTATTGGTGGCAGTGGCAGGCAAGAACTGGATGCAAAGAGACGAAGACCGCACTTTGGAAGAGGCCTCTTGGGAGAGCTGTACGTATAAACTGGGAACTGGCTGATTATGACGACAAAACATAGAACCCCTGTTTCTATCTTTCTATCTATAACCCTTTTAAAATTTGACTGTCCGATTTCAAGCTTGTACTTATCTAATTGTAGCGTGTGGATCTTTGCAGGTTATTTAATGTTCTTCTCCTTGTGCACTATTCTAACGTGATTCTAATAAGCCCTTGACCATCTCTCAGAATCTCCCCTTCTCTCTCTTCATTTTTTTCATGTCTTTTCGAGCTTAATCCGCATCTGTAACTTTTGCACCTGGTGTGTCCTCAACTTTCCCTGACCAATACAAAGGATAACACTCAGGGTTGCGTCAGGCAATTAAATTAGCTTTCGTTCCGGGAATCGAACCTGGTTTATTTATTCAGCGTGCTTCGGTTCCTCTTAGTAATAATTGTCAACCTACTTGTCCTTTTTAAAGCGTATTTCGGGCACGAGTCAAGATTCCATTGTTTTTGAATAGAAAGTACTTTTGGTGTGATTTTTGGAAACCATTTTATTTTGAATTCGGAACAGAGCTATATGTTTTACCGGTTTTGACAAATATTTAAGTTATTCGAATATTCGGTAATAATATAAAAATTATATTTAAAATTAAAAAAATTAAATTATAATTAAAAGTTAATAAAACAAAAACATTTAAACAATCAATAACGAACACACCTAATTGAATTATTTATATTATATTATAAAATAAACCATGTAACCAAAACCCAACAATCGGTAGCGCTATACAATACCCAATCGAATGTCCCAACCCAACAAAAGAGAATCTAATTCGCAATTCTGTACAAAAACGAGGCACAAACTGTTCTTTTTTCAAAATGACCATCTCAAGCGCCCACAGACTATATAAAAAAGATGAATAGAATCAATAGAATGTAATTGAAATCGACACTCAAAGTCAACAGTTTGAAGTTGCACTTTTGGAGCCCGTTTCAAAGAACTATACAAATTATGAACAAAATTCGATATACATTGCCTAGTCTACCGACTATCAGCCTTTAGGATTCCATGGAGATTAAATAAACAAACCAAATAAGCAATGAACAACAAATTCTATTTGTCAATAAGTAGTTTTGTGAATCGGGGACGTGGTGGACGTGTACAATAGCAAAGCTATTGGCAAAAACTCGTGGTATTGGGCGCTTTTCCATTAGACGGCACGGCACCGGCACGGCAACGGCACGGTAACGATCACGTGACTATACCTATGGGAATCGATGACATGCCGTGCCGGTGACGTGCCGGCAAGTGGAAAGGCGTGTCATATAATTTCATTGGTTTTCATGGTACATTATCTCATCCACGATACCGTCGACGAAACCGTGCCGTCGCCGTTGCCGGTGCCGTGCCGTCTAGTGGAAAAGCGCCCATTAGAGACATCTGCTTAGGAATGTGCAGTATGACTGTCAAATTAGTGTGTAGTGATTTTGATATGGAAGATAGAAAATTAACACATGAAAATTAAATAACCTTTTAAAATCGAAAAGATTTGAACTTCTTTGACTGACCACAAGAAAATCTGCAGCAAACTTGGCTATAAATATTTTTTTCAAGTGGTTACGGATGTTTGTATTTTTTTTTAAATTAGTTTATCGACTTTTTTATACAAACACCACACTTGTTAAAAAAAAAAAACTCAGTAATGTTTTAGTATTACTGTAGAAATCTACAGAGACTATTCAACCAAAGACGAAACAACAAATTAAATAACAAACTAAGTAATAAGAAATAATAATTTAAACTGTGTATACAGTGATGAACTTGTCTGCTAAACAATTTACATTAAGTAGTTTGTTTAAACACAGCCTAACAGAAAAAAAACTTCACTGTAATTTATCGATCATGCAACAATATCTAAGTAAGTATTAATTTGCAATGGTCTCAATTCTAATTGTCACTGATTAAATCTTAATTTATCTTATTCCTGAAAAAGATTAAAAGAATAAAGAAAACTACCATAATAAAATAGTAAGATTATAACTAGTTGATCCTGTCACTAACTATCATTGTATTTAATTTTACTATTTTACGTTATAATTGTCTATCTAGGTATACTGTGAAATAGTTGCGTGTATGAGGACTGTTAAGGCATAATAAAATTATGAGATGAGTTTAAAACTTAAAACTAACAAGGAATTGTTGTTGAAAAGAAGGTTCTTTTGCTACTAATTATACGCAGATATGAGGCGTAATTCTATATGACACTTACTAAATAATATGAATTAAGCTTAATATTAATTTTTGAAACCATGAAGTTGAGAAAAGAAGGAATGTAATAAAATTCTTTATTCCTTCTTTTCTCAACTTCATGGTTTCAAAAATTAATACCAAATTAAATTTATATTTAGCAAGTGTCATAAAGAATTGCGACCCATATCTGCGTATAATTTGAAGCCAATTGAGCGTGAACTGCCCCTCGTATTATATTACCTATACTGTTGGTGATGCGTTACCGATGCTTGCCGTCTGTCACACCAATACAATGTCTATTTAATTGTTATATTAAATGTGGTGCGCTTTTGGAAATGGGTGAGCTATGATTTGCAGAAATGTAGGTGAACTCATGCGTTTGTCCATTAGTGATATAAAACCTAATTTGAAATGTAGGTTATGGTGTCTGGGTAGCGTTTTATTAAATTTGAGAATATATAAAGGTAGTCATGAAGAGACTATAGAATGATTGTGGACTTATATAAATTAAGCATTTTTCTATCAAGTTTTCTAAATGTAACGTACTTCTTTGCTTGAAAAATGATAAACAGTTCAATGAATTTGTATTTTGCTAATTAGGTAAATTTAACAGAATTTATCTAAATGAATTCAAATTCTAGTGCTAAAGGCCTTTGTAATGACAGTAAGAGAAAACGAATTCAAATTCAACTACATATTTATAAGATAGCAATCGGCCGCCTCATTCTACAGCCATTCATGTCAATCTAAAGAAATATGAGATAACTCAATGGGGCATGACTGATTTTATTAAAATCTGTCGAATTTTTTTATGCACATAGCACACATTATCTTATTTATTATGTGCAGAAAAAATATCGACAGATTTTAATAAAATCAGTCATGCCCCATTGCACGACGGTGTGACAGCCATCCCTTGTTATTCCACTAAACATCAAGTGTTTGTGTTTAATCACACCGTGACGTGACACACTGAAACCATTTCACGACTAAATCCACTTCTTCATGTGTGCCGAAATGGGACAGCTTAGAAAAACAGCGGTTGTGATTGTGACTGAAGATTGGTAATTTGACGGTTTTTGCTCAAATTATGTTGACGACTTTTTGGAAAAAAGGTGAAGTATGTAAATTTTGAGCGGAGTATAGTTTACGAGAATGATAAAATTTAAATGAGAAAATCGAAAAAATATTCCGGGAGTAAGGGACAGCTTCCCGTACGGTTTGGACTTGAACAGACTATAATTTTATACCAGGTGTAAGGGACTGCTTCCCGCAAACTGATAGTGGTTGTTCAATCAACGAAACTGAATAACTTTCACCTGTTTTTTTTTTCAGTAAATGATTTTTTTTTTGGTTTTCCGTACAAAATGGTTTAATCGAGATGGTAATTTTATATGGGAAAGTAAAAAAAGAAACATTTCCTGAAATCAAATCCTGGCGTAAGTTGTTCAGTTTCGTTCGTTGGCGGAGCAACCCCTATCAGTTTGCAGGAAGCTAGCCTTTACACCCGCTATAGTTTCAAAAACATCCACAAAAGAAAGCTACAGTAATAAAACAAAGATGATTTCGTATTCTACTAAGTCGGTGAGAAAACACACAATTTAAACTGTAATGACTCACTTAAACGCAAAGATCTATCTTTTGGAAAACCCAAATGGCACTCGATCTACAATCTGAACAATAAAACGCACATATTACCGTAAAATTACTACAATTGTTTCAAAAACTGGTTCCAAAACGGAGTTGTTCTCCAAAAATGCGGTGAAGTACGTGTTTTCCCTTGTGAATTGTTGACATACTAAGAATATAATCAAGATGTCCGTGTGTTTGTTAAAGTATCAAAAGATGGATTAAATAGTTATATTTTGTACAGATCTATCTTAAACAGCCCTCAAAACTATAGGTATTTAAATGAGGGCAAGCAATCTTTCACGTCTTTTAATCAAATGACACGTTTCTATTATAAGTTTGTTTACCTTTTCCAAATACCTATTTGAAAAAACTATTATTTTCTTTAGATTTTATATTAATAAATTAATTTAGTTGGTGATAAAATGTCATAAAATAGTGATTATAGGATTTCAATTTTTTGTAAGTTTATTTTTCTGCTTGTACCTAATCAGTGTCTGTGTAAGTAAGTACTTATAAGCTTTGCTTATAGGAAAGTAAATCCATGATATGCGCACCTTTCAAAAAAATAAAATACTAAAAACTGGCCAAGTGCGAGTCGGACAACATATACGATTTTCTTGCCATTTTTACAAATGATGGTACGGAACCCTTCGTGCGCGAGTCCGACTCGCACCTGGCCGGTTTTTTTAAGTACAAGCAAAGCCAAATGGCACTAACAGCAACCAACAATATAACTTAACCCGTGGTTTGACTAATAGCGTATAAAGAACAAAGTGGTAGAGATAGCGGCGATGTGGTTCCGAATGTCTCTGTGTCAGAAATGAGAGTCACCTCTGACATTTGTAAGGCTTGGTTTACATGGAGATACTTTTAATGTAAGGTGTTTTTTATGTTTTTTTTAAAAAAATTCTCCTGTTAAGGAGATTGGAGGCTGAATCACCTGTGTGTAAGAGGGCAAATTGAATTCAACTAAAAAGTGTGATGACTTTTGACACTTTTGATATGAAAAGGAAGAAAACTTATAAAAAAAAAAAAAATTAGATTTTTTGGAATATTACGAAGGTAAATCTACAGGTCAGTATTAAGAATTAAGTTTTACTTGTTAATGTAAATTAAGTCATTAATGAAGTTAAAATGGCATCTTTCACGAAGAAAATTATGTAGGTACAAAATACTTTAAATACTTTGACTCTGTTAACATTAAAAGGTCACGCTACAAAATCTACAAAAAAAGTAGTTTACCTAAACTAACAATGTAGCCAGGGTCTATTTACACCGAAAATTTTAAACACTGGAAATTTTGTTAATTGTAACTTTCGCTCAAACCAAAAAATATTCCTAAAAAATGATAAGAAAGAAGATAATAGTTCGTAAATTACCATAGCAGCTAGCAAGAATGACAGCGATTTTGAATTTGTGTCAAAAATGTCAAATCGGCTTGTTAAATAAGTACTAATAATAATAAGTAAATAATATTTTTCAGAGTTCAGTTTAAGATTTATTATTTATTTATTTATTTATTTATTTAACCATTATTAGCGATCTTAGTTTCATTTCAAAAACAACTCAAAAAAGAGAAGTCGTTACTACTTTTGGGATTCTACGGAGCACAACTAATAGCAATAAAATGAATAAAAAAAAATCTATACCTATTTTTTGGGTACTTGACTGGGTACCTGGGTAGCTTAAAAAATTCAAAACGTTTATACTTAAAACTGATGGCTAAAAATATTGTGGATTTCATTCATCATTAAAAAAGAAATGCACATTTAGATTTTAATAATCGAATTAAAAGTATATGAGTTATTGACTTGAGTAGTCAATATTTACTAAATGTGACGTCATAACTCACAATTTTCATACAAAAAGCGTTTTTGACATTTCATAAAAAGTTGCTGATTTGACTAGTTGGAAAGTAGCCAATATATGGAGATCAATCTTCACCGTACGTTGCCGCTAGTGTAAATATCCAAAGTCTTATCCTCAAGCAAAGTTAAGCATTTTCAGTTTCACGATAACCTGAAGTTTAACTAGCAGGGCTTCATTACCATAGTAATTCCCATGTAACGCTTTTCTGTCACGGCAACAAGAATGTTAAACGTTGTCACACGCCATACAGACTATAATAATATAGTGTGGTTTTCAATTGGGGTTTTGTGTCGACAGACAGACTTTCTATCATCGGCACAATAATTGCAGTATGATAACAGGAGTTTTGGATACGTGAGAAAACTGTTTCGATTATGAACTAATTTCCTGTCAGAATTTATAATTTACAGGATATTGATTTCTGGATTGTTACGTGACAATAGACTTTTGCGATAACACTTTGAAGGGTTTCCTGAAAATCGGCTATTTCACCAAAGATTAAAATTAACATAAGTATTTTTTATTCTGTATATTGTAATTTTATGCAAAATAACATGGCATGTTCGATGGTTTCGTCTAATTTAAAGCAATATTCGTCACTCTTTAAATTTAATTTTAGAAAGTGACAGCACTATCCTTAAATAAGTTATAAGTTGTGTCAACGACCGAATCAGCACCGTTATTCTTGCAATTCTGTGTCGACACCAATGGACAACACTAAACTAACAGTCCTTATCTCAACAGTTTCCCAGTAAGTACGTGGTTTACAACAAGAGCCAAGATTATCGCTGAGCAGGAAGAATGTTTAAAGTGAATAGGGGGGAGGGGTTAAGAAGTGAGTCGTGACCTACGTGTGAACCTGTGCTGTCAAGTCGTTTTGTCTTTAATTGTTTTTCATTTGTTGTCTTTATAGTACAAAATACAAATACAAATCACTTTATTTCCACACAAATAAATATTACAAAAATTGACACAATCACATAAAATTAACAAACTGATAGGCTCAGACTTATTATTATTAGTAGGCACACAGTGGAAATAGGTGTGGACACAGCTTAGCTAATTTTAAGTCCACCCTACGTCAAGGGAATAGAATAGTAGGAATAGTAGGTTTGATACGAAGATTATAGCAAAGTATATTTAAAAAAAGTCTAATAGATAAGCATGCATATGTAACAGATAATGCTATAGATTAGTTGAAGGCGCGACTTAACTCAATCTCGTCAAAAAAAATTGCCGTTCCTTACGTTCCCTTTCTGTTCTCTCATGACAGAAAATGACAGGTACCTATAGACTTATATTGGTTAAGTTGCAACTTCGAATTGCTACCTTTAACAAAGATAGATTATCAGTGTCAATTCGGAACGCAAAACTAATTTATTTAAAAAAAATGTATGTTTAAACTGTATTCTAATTTTATACAACGAAATTGTAGATTATTTAAAAACACTAAATTACCTTGTCTATAATTTAAGGCACACTTCTACATGCTTAAGAAACACACTAGTATGGACACAAGATTAATAAAATAAACTTTCCTGTTATCAGTAGTCGTAATCGGAGAGAACATTTAAATAATAACCCATTCATATCACTATAGAGCTAACTTTATAAGCACGGATGTGACATTTGTATGGAAAATTCTATGGGGAATTAGAATAGAGATGATTTTGATTATGGTTCCCTGTGGTTTAATGCGATGGTCTCTTTTGTATGGTAGCTACTAGCTTTACAAAAATTGAGACGTTTATCATATTAGATTTCTCATTTCTAGAAATACCTAAACGTTAGTTTATAAATAAAAGCTTCTATTATAACCGTTTATGAAAATCTGTTTATGAATGACAATAAAACAGAATCAATACCTATTTTTATGTTACCTAAGTTAATTTAATAATTATTATATTTATGGTTATAATAAGTAAATAACCGATTTTTTTATTATTACAACTTATGACATTATTTGTTAAAGTGGCGATTCGCCAAGCACGTGTATTTTTCTTTTCTATTATAAAGAATTATCCAAAATGTCACCATACTATCGGCAACATCAGTAGAATGTGACAAAAAACGTTACACCAGTTGCGTCAAACTAATTTACGACATTCGACCCACTGTTAGTACGACTACTTTTAAATGAACGTGTCGAAAAATGGAACTAATGCCGCTATCTTGAGATTCGACAGTTCTCCTTATACTGCAGCGCCCCCGCCCACGTTCATTTAGAACCGCGTCTTATGTCCAGTTTTTGCAACTTTTTGTTTGGCCAGGTGTGAGTGTGACCAACCTTCGGACCATCCATTATATCCCTTGTTTCCTTTATGAAGTCCTCTTGATCATTACTTTCAAATGTGAAATCGATTTTTAATTTGTATTGAGTAAATTGGGCGGAAAATTTTGTATTGTTACGTGATAATGATATGAATTTCACGGTTAGTTACCACTTTCAAAGTTTTGGGGAGTATAATGTTTTGTAATGATTTCTCGATGATGTGGCATTTATTTGATGTTAGTAATTTTTTTTGAAGAAGTCTCTTTCATGTACCTATTTCTGTATGAATTCAAGAATTGTATTAAGTTGTTTACTTTTATAATGCTCTTTTTGTTATCTAAACTTATAAAATCGTTTGTCCTTACTGACTTACTAACTGATTCATCAACGCAGAGCCTAAACTACTAAAGCTAGAATCGTTAAACTTAGAGAGCAAGTTCCTCTTATAACGTAACCTCCCATTAAGAAAGGATTTCCAGATTTTCCCTCCCTAAACGGGTAAAAAGGGGGGTTAAAGTTTGTATGAAAGTCCGTCAATTTTGAAGGTAGGATCTTCAAATTTTGTATTTAGGCTAATGATTAAAAAATAATTTATACGTGTTTCAGCATTTTTGTATTTTTCACCCCTAAGAGGGTTAAATAGGGGATGGAAGTTTGTATGGAGATTCCGTCAATTTTGATGGCAGGATCTTCCAATTTTGTTTTTGGGCTAAAGATTAAAAAATAATTAACACGTGTTTCAGCGTTTTTGTATTTTCCACCTCTAAGGGGGTTAAATAGGGGATGGAAGTTTGTATTGAAATTCCGTCAATTTTAAAAGTAGGAACAGCGCGGGAACTCAATCCCACGGGAAAACTCTTAGCTGCGGGTGAAACCGCGGGGCGGAAAGCTAGTTAACTCATATGACAGAACGAAACCAATATTCTTTTTTGTCAACTTTGTCTACGTTTTTCACTTTGGTTCTATTAGAAATGTTCATGCTAAATTATGCTTTAGTAAGTGGCATATAGAATTGAGGTCAGTGTATTTGTAATGTAATGTAAGATGATGACGTCACTTTGACAGAATCGGCAGCAATATTAACTAATAGATTGATGAGAACTTCACTTAGGGTCGTATTTATAATCAGCTCTCAAGAGTGACAGCGAATTAGTACAAAGCGACCTGTCAAATCCAAACTTAATATTGCTCTCAATCTTGAGATCGCTTTATTAATACGAGCCGAACGCTTTGTCTACCCAGTCAGCCTTATTAAACAATAAAAAATTATACCTATGGAATCAAATTCAATTTTTTTTTTACCACAGATAATCACAAAATTAATCACCCAGACCACTTCCCACAGAAATTAGTATTCAAAAACCGTGTAACCGACAAATGACGCATTTATAAAATAAAAGCGTGTCTAATAATTCTTTAAAAGGCACAGTGCTATGAATCAAGAAAGCGCCGGTTAAAAAAAACAAAATTAAAAAAAAAATGCTGTAAGAAACACCCAAAGCTGACAAAGATCTTTATAAAGGCACGTACACAAGAAGGGATAGTGTTACGAAGCCGTTTGAATAAGTTATTGCCGTGTGTGTGATGTCTCTATTCTTTATAAGTGACCAGTGTATTTGAGCTTTAGAATTTCTAGGATTTTTTTGTTTAGAAATCATTTAGCATTTAGTTAACAGTCAGCTATGAAATTGTTGCTAATTTGATTAATTGGACGTGTTCCTCTATATTGGTGCCATCTGTACTTATTTTGTTATACTCTCATGGCGACCGTAGTGTATTTGTCCGATGTTGTTATATTTACATGGAATTACTGTTTTATTCATTCTAGGTATTCGGGTGATTATTTTCTAACCCATTATTATCACTGAATATCACAAACATATTTTCATCCATGACTTTTTTTAACAGTCTCAGTTGTTTAGTTTTATAATTAGTAGAGTACAACCATTCCTCTTAAAACCCGTGTAGGTACGCATTAATTCTAAGCAGCTACGAATTCTTCGCTTCACTTCGTAGGGCCTATATATCTTCTTTCAAAGTTCAACCAAAACTGACGTTTCTCCCAAAATAGTCACGTACAAGCCCAGGGTGTAGGGTTACAAGTGATACGAGCTTTTCATTTCGTCTGCTGCCCACCAGTGGGCGTTTAATTGTGGGACTGGGTTATCTTGAATCAAATCTGGTGATATGACGTGGGGGTGACATCTTATTTTTGTAGAGAACGTTCACCTTTGGGACTGTGAGGCCCGTATTTATAATCAGTTCCCAAGAGTGACAGCGATTTTGAGTTCGTATCAGAAATGTCATTTCAGTACAAAACGTTATGTCAAATCCATACTTAATATAGCTCTCAATCTTGAGATCGCTTTATAAATACGAGCCTGAGACACCTACGTCTTGCAGTCAAGAACAATTTGTATAGATAGGCATTTTACACATTTTACTAAGCTTTTATTTCAATGATCATAAATATAATAATAAATATAGTCCTATCTTTATTTTATATAATTTATAAACATATTGATTGGAGTCAAAGGATGTCACATCCTAATTAGCTAATAAAAAAATATCTATTTTAATAAATATTTACTAAAATGATTAAATACTTTAAATAAAATGATTAGTTAGATTATTAGTTAAATGTCTTAGAAAGTAGTGAAGTAAGTAAGTAGCGAAATATTAATTTAAGAAATTTTATACAGTACTAAGTTATTGTTTGCATCTGATACTACTTGAAGAGTCATCTCAAAATGTTTGTTGAGCATTTGTAAAGTATTTGTTTTTAAAGAAAACCTTGTAAAGTATTTTCGTTTATTTTTAGACACTTCTCAATGAAACCCAAACAGTTACGTCACTTATTAGTTTATGACCTCCAAAACTAACCACCAAACACACAATCCCTTGAACAATTAAAACCCAAACAGAAATTTAATGCCAATTACGGTCCTGGCCATTGACAAGACAAAAGGACCATTTTGTGGCCTCTCTGACAGGCCATTAAAAGACCATATTTCTGGCCTGAGACCATAAATTAGAAGTCCATTATTTTCCAAATAATTAGTAGAATCGTGTGTCAGGGATGGTTTTGTTTAGGAAATGGGTCCGAGTGGGCGTCAACAGGGATGGATTTGGGTCACACCTAAGTATACCCAAGCCACTCTTTTATTTAACTTTTGACGTGAATATATATTTGTTAACGAATCCAAGTTTCTGGTTGTTCTTTATAACATCACACACATAGTCAAACCTAGAAAAAACTCATCAAGCATCACTGGTATTAAATTGAATTATTTTAATAAAATTATTATCATAGGCCTATGTCTAGCAGTGGACTGATTACAGGCTAATGATGATGATGATGATAATATCGTATAAAATACGAAAAAAAAGAATATAATAAATTTGTCTCGCCTTACCTTAAAATAGCATTGTGAGTGCTACACTACACACTACACTACACACTAGTGTACACTAGGCTTTTAGTTTATTTAGTTATTGACTAACAGTCCATCTCTGTCATTTTCTATTATGATATGAGAGAGCAGAAAGGGACAACAGCCTAGATCTTTATTAAACACTTTAATAAACTTTCAGTGTAGATCTGTATTAAACACGTAACTTATTTTTAATTTCCATTTACCCTAAATCCTGCCCTGGAATCGAACCAACTGCCTGCCTCCCACCAGGGGTCCTGCCCAAGCTCCGTAACGCCTCACGTCAAGAAGATCTTTAAAAAAAAAATGCCGGTTCCATATAAACCGTGCCTTATGGACATCTCGACACATTTAATTCACTATTATAGTTTGCAGATGTGTGTAGTAGTTGTAGCAGATGAAATATTGTAGCAAATTATGTGACTTTCACATTTACAATGTGTGGAGATTTTAATCTAAATTTCTACTGTGACATCATAACATCATAAGTAACTAAAAACAATTCTGATCTCTACATAAGATATGATTAGGTAATTAATAATGAATCTGGCTAATACTTTTCTAAATTAAATTCAAAACTCCAGTAATTGAATAGTAAATGGATGAAAACCTTGAACAAAGCCTGTGCTCTGGTCCTGAGGGTACCCGCACTGCCTACCTAGCACTGGTAGCTAACACTTCCTATACTACAACACTAACACTTTACTTCTTGAGTATACTTTATTACTTGGTTTCTTTCACTTTCCTTTACTTGGTTTCTGTGCCAATGTCCAACTCATTTGCATATTATATGTTATCCAGAAAACATCTCATCATCGCCATTTATTATTTACTACCAATTTACACTAATTTAGACAGCGACATCTAATTACCACTTATGCCAACTATCATGCATAACAACGGTCCTGAACAAACCTAAAGTAAAGTAAATTGATATACCTTCTTCTTATTCTCAAAGGTGCATCTGCTTCGCTGCACTCGTAAAATTATCAGCAGTATTTTATAGGTAGTTTTGATAGCTTCAAATGTATTATTGCTTTTTTCCCTATTTAAGAAAGTGACAGGACTTAATTAAATCAAGTAGTTTAAAAGTTTTATTGCCAAGTATTGACACCATTATAAATTGAATTTTAAAGTTGTAGGAAATCCTGTGAGAAACCACTCAGTATCATAAAAGCGATTGCGGAATTAATCGTCCTATGTCAAATAAATAACAATTCAATTGGGTCGGGGGAGTTTTTGTTATTCCATAAAGGGTCTAATGAGCGATTGTAGTTTTAATTTGCAGTAATTGAATTACATTATGTATGAGATGAGACATTCTGTTATATGTTTTCTACAATTTAATTGCATTTTATTCTACTTGATGTGACTATGGAATGAAATATTACGGGTAATGGATCTGTATGATCCGACTCCTAGAGATTCGTCTTCAAAGAAATAAAAATGCAACTAGGTTCTTAAAATTTAGCTTTAGAATGTCACATTCAGAATTGAGCCCAATAATAATAAGAAAAAGGAAGGCAGACTTACTCAAATTGTTCCTAGGTACTAAATACACTTATAATTATAATAAAAAAATACGTACCTTTACTATAAAAACAAACTATAACGCAGTATCCCTGCAGTCCATCCATAATCGAAAAATATGTCATCCAAAAAATTGGTATAATAAACCAATAGGCCTATACGACCATAAAGCTTATAGCTTTACACACCGCATCAATCTCGGAAACTATGAAACCTCTTACAATTTTATTGTCAATGCCCAAGGGTGTCTTCCAATACACATTCAATACAATACGCCAACAAAAAAAGCATAAAATTTATTCCCAACAAATTATCTGCCAACTTCTGCGAAGGCGCCAATGTGTATTAAATTATTCTACCATTAAAATCGATCGTCAACTGTCAATGATTATAAAATTCCATTTAAAAATGCGTCTGGAGTTCCAATTATAAACTTTATGTGCCTGTGTTCAGAGCGTTCGAATTTCAAACGGTTTCAAATAAGTTTGTCAAAGAATAATGGGATAGAGACGTCAAAAGTTAGTCAGTAAAGTTGGATGACAATAGAAACTGATTGCTCCCTCTCCATTCAGCATTATCCACGGCCATTATATTCTATTTAGTTCCAAATAACCATTTAATAATAGTTTACGGAGCGGCAACGGTCCCCTTAGTATGCTTATTAACAATACAATAAAATAAATAACAAATAACACAAAATAAGGACCACTTTACACCTTCTTGGAAGCTGGCAGTTGCGACTCTGAAAAAAAGTTAGAAAAAATCGATTCTCCTTTTCTATCGCAGAGCGCCATCCTTTTCTCTACTTTTGAGATCGATTTCAAACGATAGACCCTTTTGAGTACCAAATTCTGTTGCTTCAATATTTATTTTCAATATTTTGAACTCTATTTCTGTGCACTCAAGATAGTTCTGGTTTTTCCATGTAGCATTTACAACTTGGTAAACCTTATAATGGGTCTTATATGAAGTGGAAAACGATATAGCCAAAGTGTCAATTCCTTTTCACGGTACTA
This sequence comes from Scrobipalpa atriplicella, assembly GCA_029255725.1. Classification (NCBI taxonomy): domain Eukaryota; kingdom Metazoa; phylum Arthropoda; class Insecta; order Lepidoptera; family Gelechiidae; genus Scrobipalpa; species Scrobipalpa atriplicella. The sequence goes on from JARACY010000595.1 coordinate 76,320, forward strand.
ATATAAAATTAATATTTTTGTCGATAGAGTGGTATGGGAAGAAAAAAAATACGCCGTCTGTCGAACAGATGACAATCGTTGTTTGACAAATAATTTTCACGCCATCTTGAATCTTGTGTTACATATGACAGTTTTATAAAGTGTAGGCTTTAAAGGAGTCACATAAAAAAGTTATACTATTTTCTGTGGTGGAGAGATTAAAAATGATAAGTCGTGGATTTTAATATTTCATCCCACGAATTTTCCGAAAATTTAAAACGAATCGGGATCCTCTGCGTAGCAGACAGATGCACTGCCAACTAGGTTATGTTATGCGGTTTGTCTAGAATGAGGTACTGGTTTTTACACAGAGCGCCTGTCATCTGACCTCCGCAATATAGATAGATAATCATGCTGAATTTCAATAGATATATCAATGTAAGGTTTTCCTCATTGAACTAATCAAACCACCTATTTCTTAGTCGTAGAGTCTAGATTCCTACACCTAAAATTAAATTTATGTTATTATGATCACTCGTATAGATCAACAATAAGTGATACATTTTAAATAGAGACCTTGTGTGGCCAAATTTAAAGTGTCAATAAAAGTGTTGAACCTTTTGAAGGCGGTTTTAATGTTCTTGGTAATCATAATCATATCGATCTTATTGATACAATCAATGGTAGGGTAGATAAGGACCTCCCATAAGGAAATACTAAAGCTATTTATATACCAAGTAACCATACAAATAAACATAGCTTAGATTTTTAATTGCAAGTGACAAATTGGGCGCTTTTCCACTAGACGTCACGTCAACGGCAAAGGCGACGGCACGGCGAGATCACGTGACAATATCTATAGGAATCGATGACATGCCGTGACGGTGCCGTGCCGTCAAGTGGAAAAGCGTGTCATATTATTTCATTGATTTTCATACATTATCTCACCTACGATATCGTCGACGGTACCGTGCCGTCGCCGTTGCCGTTGACGTGCCGTCTAGTGGAAAAGCGCCCATTACCTTCATTCAATGGAGAATTAACATACCGACCTATTACATATGGCCTTTATCCCTAATGGGGTAGGCAGAGCGTAAACGACCCAAACAAAAGACGTTCCGCCACGTCTGACAAGTTTTGAGGGTTATTCCAGATAGATCTATATATTGCTAATAATGACAGGTTGTCAGCCCATCGCCTAAATTACAATACTGAAACCCTCGGATCCCTTAGCTGATTTTTACAGCATGCCCGGTGTGATATAGCAAATATCACGCGATCACGTTATTGAGATAAGGTCCCTCTCTCCTGATAACTTACATAGAATCACGTAGAGTGTCGTGGATTGACGCACTCATAGGTTACTATATAAGGTATAGATTTTAGTAATAAAGAGAGTTCAGTTGAGTTCAGTATACGGAGTCCACAAGAGTTTCACTTACTACAACTCCCTCTCGCCCGTGTCTGCCAAGATACTTCATGGCGACCGTGGCTGTATTATCTGCAACTTCGTGCTAAGACGTGCGGCGTTGACGTCACCGAGTCGACTGAGCTTTACGAGTGCTGCCTTTTGGGAAGATGGCACCGAGCCGAGGGTAGTTTTGAGGCTACCTTGCCAGCAGTCATGATCAATCACCACCCTAAGAAATCGCTGGAAACTGCCGGTCAACGGGATGGCGCGTTGCCTTCGACTAAGAGAGAAGAGAAGATGGGCTACAACGTCAACCAACGAGTGCTGCGAGCAAGATGCGTCGAAAATTGGACGAGACGGGCGCGGGACGCAGCAGGGAGTTCGAGTCCCAATTGGCTGGGAAGAGGCGTTTGGAAAATCCATGAAGATCGGACGTTCGTAGTATTATTTTGCTAAGATATATATAGTTTTTTTTTTTTTTTACAGCGGGTTTAAATACTAAGTAACTTAAAATAATTAATTATGTGTTAAGTATTATTTACATTGTTTAAGGATAGTGATTTAAAATTTAGTAAGGATGTTTTTAATGTTAAAACAAGTAGCATTTGTTTACAAGTAATTATTACATCACAATCTTGACATTGAATTTACTTTTGCATACTTAAGCGATTTAGAACATTGTGGAATGTGTCTAGTAGACGATTGACATAGTTAATTGACTAGTATGCGCCATCAGCATTTTTTCTGTTTTTGTATTAATCATTGCTTGGTTTATAAGGTTTTGTTTCTTTCAAGGGTTTGTTATTTATTGAGATAGGAGAAATGAGATTGAACATATATTGTAAAGTAAACTTTGTAGTAGTTCTAACGCGTTCTATAAAATGGCGTATGGAATATACCGGATTTGGAAAGGAAGTTAGTAAGGAGAATAGAAATTCGCTCTTAGGTTTTGAGCAGCCTCAAGTAGTGGATTATATAATATGTACGTACAAATATTTGAAGAAAAATGGTGTCAGATAATAATGAATTCAAGAGATATAATTATTTGTGACTCTACATTTTGCATAAGTCAGGACTCTCTACTAACGGAGGTGCGCCGAGACGCAACGATAGGGGAGCTGATAAAATTATGTAAAATCAATAGAGTTAGTATAATAAAATGAGCTCAATGAAAATTGAATGAAAATTTTGAAAAATGAAGCTTCAAATAATGACTTGTTCCTCGATTATGACTTGTTTCCTTGATTTTGACACTTAGTTTAATAGTAATTTGTGATATAATAATATTATTTAGGTTATTTTTATTCATTATAGCAGTTAGAACTTAAATATATTTAACAAAGTGTAGGTAAATATCATTAGTATGTAAGCCATAATATTAATGGAATAAAAATGTGTTTACTAATTATGAATATTAAGGTTATTATGTAATTTAATTTTAGAAAAAACTTTACTTATTATCTTGTTCTATATTTTTATGTTATACTATTGTAAGTAATTTTGTAATTTTAAGTTAATTTTTATTTTAAAGAAGTTTTTAGCTAGGATGTTCTTTTCAGGGGAGGGAAGCCTATCCTTTTCAGGGGAGGTGTGATATAGCAAATATCACGCGATCACGTTATTGAGATAAGGTCCCTCTCTCCTGATAACTTACATAGAATCACGTAGAGTGTCGTGGATTGACGCACTCATAGGTTACTATATAAGGTATAGATTTTAGTAATAAAGAGAGTTCAGTTGAGTTCAGTATACGGAGTCCACAAGAGTTTCACTTACTACAACTCCCTCTCGCCCGTGTCTGCCAAGATACTTCACCGGGAGATGCAGCTGGCATATTCTATGTTTTTCTATCTCTACCAGTACAGCATGGAAGTATCGACCTATTGTTCCAAAAATTCTATTCTAATATAAGCTTCAATTTAAGGAAAGTTTTTTTCAATGCTATGGTCCTTTTTATGCACTCCACTATAACATGACACATTTTGCTTAAGAAAAAAATCTAGAATTGATTAAGGGGCATGGCAAATAGGAAGCGGTGCGGCGCCGTTGCGTCGCCGATGCGTCGTTTTTGTATAGAAATTTCAAATCAAGCTGTGCTGCGCAGACGTAAATTACATACAAAATTGACGCGCCTCCTATTTGCCATGCCCGTAATGTCTTCCTCCTTTACAAAATAGGATCCAATATATTGAAACAAAACAAAATTAATATTTGCAATATTTTTGCCGTCCTTTTTACGTCCGCCTTGTATCATATTTGTTTTTTTTTCTCCATCTTCAAACCTATCATTTCCTAAATACCCTTCTCATCACCGAAATTGATCACTAACCAGAAGTCGAAAAAACTTGTTTCGCAAAAAGTTGATCGACATGACAGATGCGAATTCCAAACGACTTTTTCTCCAACTTTTTTTCAGAAACGTGTGTCTTAGAAATTTGGAATCCCATCCCAATATTTTAAATGGCAAATTAAAATAGTTATCGTTTTACAAGGTTACGCCTACCTAATTAGGTTGGATTATAGTTTTTGTAATGAATAGGCCTAGGAATAATTTGATGAGAAGGAGAAATATTTGTAGCAAAGGGGCGTCAAGTCGTATTATTTAGTAATCACCAATATCATTTTCCTAAATAGGCCTCAATTTTAGTTGGTTATTTATGATAAACGAGCATCTTTAATAATTTTGGGAAGAATGGTTGAATACTTTTAAAAAAAAAAGCTTCTTCTGTAGTTAAGTTCATCTGATGAACGTTTAATTCGCCTAATTGTGTAATGACCACTAACAGAAACAAAAACCGACAAAAATGTATTAACATTTGCACCCTACTCTACTAAAATCATCACCAGCATCATCTTTGTCGTTAGATCATTTGCAATGTCCTAACTAAACTAGGAACATATATTACATACATACATATAATCACGCCTTATCCCTAATGGGGTAGGCAGAGCGTAAACGACCTACATAAAGGTCGTTCCGCCACGTCTGACAAGTTTCTAGGGCTAATACAGATGATGACTATGTATATTGCTATAGTGACAGGTTGTCAGCCCATCGCCTAAATTGCAATACACTGAAACCCTCGATTCCCTTAGCTGATTTTTACAGCATGCACGGGAGGAGATGCAGCTGGCACATTCTACGTTTTTCTATCACTCCCAGTCCAGCATGGAAGTACTATCACTCCCAGTCCAGCATGGAAGTAAGTAGGTAAAAAAGAGTTACTATTAAAATGCTCAAGAAGAAGAAGTTGGCATTTTCTATTTTACAACACTCCCAGCCCAGCTAAGAGACATTTCTATTCACACAGCAACTCGAAAGAAATCAATTCCAGCCAGACGATAAATTTTAATAATTCCAATAAGAAGACCCCACAAAGACGCATGATAATTTTTTAATTCCCCATTCTGTCCACATTGGGGTAATAAACAAGACTCATACAATTCAAAATGTCCCCTGCGTGTGGTCAAGTGTGCAGTAGCTATGCGCTGCGCAGGAGTTTAACAGTTAAACATATCTAATTCGAAATATGAGACTGGAATTGGTAAGGTGCAGTTGCATTTGCATAAAATAGAATGTGTCGTAACAGACATTACGTTCAAAATTTGGAGAAGTGTGATGACACAATTTTGTAAACATGATGATCATAAAACAAATATGTTGAATGTTGAAACGCGACTTTGTGGACATAATGTGATATTACCTATGACTGCTAAATTACATCCTATATCAAAAAACAAAGGGGGGCCGCAAAGTGCGAGTTTCTCGTGCTTCTTCATCATTGTGATATATTTTTTTATTTTGATTTCTTTTGTGACATTGATACAATTTTCTTTGTAATAGACTCGCCTGTGACTTTCTAAAAGTGTTCGTAAGAATTTATTTGGAAATAAATTATTTGACTTTGACTTTGACTTTGAAAACTTAGGCCCATATTTATAATTCGCTCTCAAGAGTGACAGCAAGTTTGAGTTCGTATCAGAAATGTCACTTCAGTACAAAACGACCTGTCAAATCCATACTTAATATTGCTCTCACTCTTGAGATCGCTTTATAAATACGAGCCTTAGAGGGTTACGAGATAAGTCAGCATTCGAGACATCATCAATATCATAGTAAGTATCAGTCATTTTTCTCATGGCATATATATAACCATGCAAAACTTCTTCTGGATGACATTGTTTCATCATCAAATCTGTCTATCTTACTACTAGTTAAACCTGATCAAACCTAATATAAAAAATCCATATCGTGCATTCTTGTCTAGCTGATGCTTCTCTAGGCTTCTTTTAAATCATTAAAACGTCCAAAATTTAATCACTATTACAATATTCCACGTTCGACAAAATAATGACAATCGATTCTAATAACTGACCCTCAACCTCAACAAAGTATATTTATGGATCCAATGAGAATTAATATAAAGAGATGTGTGATAAGATTGTGACAAGACATGATATCCAGAAGTTTGTAAGACTCTTTGGGAGCTAAAGGCGCGTCCACAAGATAGCATTCAGTTTGGACCAAGTGCCATCCGAGTACACTCGTACGAGTTAGCTTCATACATTGGGCGTCCGATTACGCTCGGATTACATGTTTACATGATACGAGTAGCGCCCAAGTAGCGTCCAAGTAGCACTTGGTCCAAGCTGACTCCTATCGTGTAAACCCACCTTAAATTATCGAGGCCAGTTGGCCTGCGGGTTGTTGTGACGGTGACAGAGACCAAAGTCCAGTCGGACATGTTCAGAAATTGTATACCTGCAGATCGCTGAGAAAACTTCCATACCGCGTTTCAGAACTTGTGTTTTTTGATATAGGATGTAATTTAGCAGTCATAGGTAATATCACATTATGTCCACAAAGTCGCGTTTCAACATCAACATATTTGTTTTATGATCATCATGTTTACAAAATTGTGTCATCACACTTCTCCAAATTTTGAACGTAATGTCTGTTACGACACATTCTATTTTATGCAAATGCAACTGCACCTTACCAATTCCAGTCTCATATTTCGAATTAGATATGTTTAACTGTTAAACTCCTGCGCAGCGCATAGCTACTGCACACTTGACCACACGCAGGGGACATTTTGAATTGTATGAGTCTTGTTTATTACCCCAATGTGGACAGAATGGGGAATTAAAAAATTATCATGCGTCTTTGTGGGGTCTTCTTATTGGAATTATTAAAATTTATCGTCTGGCTGGAATTGATTTCTTTCGAGTTGCTGTGTGAATAGAAATGTCTCTTAGCTGGGCTGGGAGTGTTGTAAAATAGAAAATGCCAACTTCTTCTTCTTGAGCATTTTAATAGTAACTCTTTTTTACCTACTTACTTCCATGCTGGACTGGGAGTGATAGTACTTCCATGCTGGACTGGGAGTGATAGAAAAACGTAGAATGTGCCAGCTGCATCTCCTCCCGTGCATGCTGTAAAAATCAGCTAAGGGAATCGAGGGTTTCAGTGTATTGCAATTTAGGCGATGGGCTGACAACCTGTCACTATAGCAATATACATAGTCATCATCTGTATTAGCCCTAGAAACTTGTCAGACGTGGCGGAACGACCTTTATGTAGGTCGTTTACGCTCTGCCTACCCCATTAGGGATAAGGCGTGATTATATGTATGTATGTAATATATGTTCCTAGTTTAGTTAGGACATTGCAAATGATCTAACGACAAAGATGATGCTGGTGATGATTTTAGTAGAGTAGGGTGCAAATGTTAATACATTTTTGTCGGTTTTTGTTTCTGTTAGTGGTCATTACACAATTAGGCGAATTAAACGTTCATCAGATGAACTTAACTACAGAAGAAGCTTTTTTTTTTTAAAAGTATTCAACCATTCTTCCCAAAATTATTAAAGATGCTCGTTTATCATAAATAACCAACTAAAATTGAGGCCTATTTAGGAAGACATTACGGGCATGGCAAATAGGAGGCGCGTCAATTTTGTATGTAATTTACGTCTGCGCAGCACAGCTTGATTTGAAATTTCTATACAAAAACGACGCATCGGCGACGCAACGGCGCCGCACCGCTTCCTATTTGCCATGCCCCTTAATCAATTCTAGATTTTTTTCTTAAGCAAAATGTGTCATGTTATAGTGGAGTGCATAAAAAAGGACCATAGCATTGAAAAAAACTTTCCTTAAATTGAAGCTTATATTAGAATAGAATTTTTGGAACAATAGGTCGATACTTCCATGCTGTACTGGTAGAGATAGAAAAACATAGAATATGCCAGCTGCATCTCCCGGTGAAGTATCTTGGCAGACACGGGCGAGAGGGAGTTGTAGTAAGTGAAACTCTTGTGGACTCCGTATACTGAACTCAACTGAACTCTCTTTATTACTAAAATCTATACCTTATATAGTAACCTATGAGTGCGTCAATCCACGACACTCTACGTGATTCTATGTAAGTTATCAGGAGAGAGGGACCTTATCTCAATAACGTGATCGCGTGATATTTGCTATATCACACCTCCCCTGAAAAGGATAGGCTTCCCTCCCCTGAAAAGAACATCCTAGCTAAAAACTTCTTTAAAATAAAAATTAACTTAAAATTACAAAATTACTTACAATAGTATAACATAAAAATATAGAACAAGATAATAAGTAAAGTTTTTTCTAAAATTAAATTACATAATAACCTTAATATTCATAATTAGTAAACACATTTTTATTCCATTAATATTATGGCTTACATACTAATGATATTTACCTACACTTTGTTAAATATATTTAAGTTCTAACTGCTATAATGAATAAAAATAACCTAAATAATATTATTATATCACAAATTACTATTAAACTAAGTGTCAAAATCAAGGAAACAAGTCATAATCGAGGAACAAGTCATTATTTGAAGCTTCATTTTTCAAAATTTTCATTCAATTTTCATTGAGCTCATTTTATTATACTAACTCTATTGATTTTACATAATTTTATCAGCTCCCCTATCGTTGCGTCTCGGCGCACCTCCGTTAGTAGAGAGTCCTGACTTATGCAAAATGTAGAGTCACAAATAATTATATCTCTTGAATTCATTATTATCTGACACCATTTTTCTTCAAATATTTGTACGTACATATTATATAATCCACTACTTGAGGCTGCTCAAAACCTAAGAGCGAATTTCTATTCTCCTTACTAACTTCCTTTCCAAATCCGGTATATTCCATACGCCATTTTATAGAACGCGTTAGAACTACTACAAAGTTTACTTTACAATATATGTTCAATCTCATTTCTCCTATCTCAATAAATAACAAACCCTTGAAAGAAACAAAACCTTATAAACCAAGCAATGATTAATACAAAAACAGAAAAAATGCTGATGGCGCATACTAGTCAATTAACTATGTCAATCGTCTACTAGACACATTCCACAATGTTCTAAATCGCTTAAGTATGCAAAAGTAAATTCAATGTCAAGATTGTGATGTAATAATTACTTGTAAACAAATGCTACTTGTTTTAACATTAAAAACATCCTTACTAAATTTTAAATCACTATCCTTAAACAATGTAAATAATACTTAACACATAATTAATTATTTTAAGTTACTTAGTATTTAAACCCGCTGTAAAAAAAAAAAAAAAACTATATATATCTTAGCAAAATAATACTACGAACGTCCGATCTTCATGGATTTTCCAAACGCCTCTTCCCAGCCAATTGGGACTCGAACTCCCTGCTGCGTCCCGCGCCCGTCTCGTCCAATTTTCGACGCATCTTGCTCGCAGCACTCGTTGGTTGACGTTGTAGCCCATCTTCTCTTCTCTCTTAGTCGAAGGCAACGCGCCATCCCGTTGACCGGCAGTTTCCAGCGATTTCTTAGGGTGGTTA